>PITA01010060.1:0-74031 GCA_004023965.1 Spilogale gracilis
TCCGTCAGAAAGGATGAATATCCAACTTTTGTAGCAACATGGACTGGACTGGAAGAGATTATGCTGAGTGAAATAAGCCAAGAAGAGAAAGTCAAGTATCGCATGGTTTCACTTACTTGCGGTGCATGAGGGGTAAACTGGAGGACAGTGGGAGAAGGAAAGTAAATGGGAACTAGGGTAATCTAGGGAGGGAAACGAAGCAACAGAGACTTTGGACACAGAAACAAACTGAGGGACTTGGAAGGAGGAGGGTGGAGGGATGGGAGAGCCTGGTGGTGGGTACTGGGGACACCTAAAGCATGGAGCACTGGGTGTGGGGAATGGGGAATGAATCTTGGAACACTGGAAAAAAGATTAAGTAACAATTAAAATAAAATAAAATAAAATAAAATAAAACAAAAAAACCTGTGTTCATAATTATGGCCTGATTATTTGAAATAAATAAATGTACTCTGCAACATACTGTTATTTTAGTATATCTTTAACAACAAGATCAGTTGGGTTTGAATTGACAGGTGAAGACATATGAAATACTTTGGAACTAGAACCACCTAAACTCAAATTTGCCATCAGTATTTAGTAGGCAAATCACTTAATTTCTCTAAGCTTTCTTTCCCTCCTCTAAACTGGGGTACTGATATCAAGCTTACAAGATCACTGGAAAGACTAGAGACAATGCATATTAAGTGCCTCACTTAGGGACTCCTGGCTGACTTAGTCAGTAGCACATGTGACTCTCAATCTCGGGATTGTCAGTTCAAGCCCACGTCGGGTACAGAGATAACTTAAAAATAATAAAATCTTTTTAAAAAAAGTACCTCACTTACTGGATGCCTATAAACTGCAGCAATTATTAAAGAAACCATGATTTCAGGGCTTTTATCCATCTGGCCTTTTAATTTATTATATTTCATTATCATAATATGAAATAATTATTTCATATTATATTTCACTTTAACTTATTATATTTCACAATATAATAACCATTATATTGGTTAAAGACACCTAAATGGGGGCACCTGGGTGGCTCAGTTGGTTAAGCAACTGCCTTCGGCTCAGGTCATGATTCCAGAAACCCAGGATTGAGTCCCACATCGGGCTCCCTGCTCAGAGGGAAGCCTGCTTCTTCCTCTCTCACTCCCCCTGCTGGTGTTCCCTCTCTGGCTGTGTTTCTCTCTGTCAAATAAATAAAATCTTAAAAAAAAAAAAAAAAAAAAAAAAAAAAAAAAAAAAAAAAAAAAAAAAAAAAAAAAAAAAAAAAAAAAAAAAAAAAAGATGCCTAAATGTCTCCCAGACAGCCTCAACCTTCTCGCACACGAGATTCTACTAGCCAATGTGTCCTATTAAATAATTAGCCCCAAAGACTGTAGAAAGAAAACCCTGAGCTGCCTTTTGTGTCATCCCCTCTTGAGTATAGTCACAAGAGGACATACCATAAACAACAGAGAAGTATAAAATGCTTTTAGCATCTTACGCAGAGGCAGCTCCCTGTCTTCCTTGGGTACTGACAGATAATGAATCAATGCAAAGCACTCAAAACCCTCTTCTGCCAGCCTTTCCATTCAGGCATTCCCCCCAGGCCTCCAGATAAACAGTGATTTCTAAGACAACTTAGGGACAGCTCTAATAATTCACCTGAAAATTCAAAAGCCCTCAGCTGAAGAGATAACTCTGGATTGAAGGCATGACTGACTTCCTGCATCTCTTCTCAGAGGCTGATAACAGCACAGCCGAGAGAACAGGAACTTGGATGATTCTGCAGACCCAAAATTCCTGAGCTGGCTCACCCAGCCAAGAGAGGAATGACCTGTTCATTTACATCTCTTGACCTTTATGAACCTCCATTTTTCCATCCCTAAATGGGAAAAACACTGGCCCATCTGCCTTAAAGAGTCGCTTGAGAGTGGAAGAGACCCGGAAGCATCTGGAAAAGCACAAAAGGAAGCCGTTCTTCCTGTCATTCTTATCTGTCACACGGAATTTATGATGCGAATCTCAACGGGCAGGTCAATTCTCTTCTTGGGGGCCTCAACCACAGATTTCTTGAGGCCCAGTTACTCACGCTTTCAGATCTAAAAGTTCTCCCACCTACTCTGCACTTCTTTGCTGCCAATTATTAGCAAGGCAGATGCCACCTGCCCCCTTTATAGGACTGGAACGGAATGTCCTGTACTCTCCACCCTGGCAGGCCGCACACTTCCCCGGAGCAGTGTGGGGTTTCAAATTGCCCTTCACATCCCTGCCAGCGAAGAAGACATGCAAATCAGCAGCCTCCACTATTTCAAAGCAAATGACTCTAACTGAAAAGATCTTTACTTAGGATTTTCCTCCACTTGTTATGTTTTTATGCATAACTTCTTATCTGTACTTGATTATGCTGGAATAAGGCTATGAATATTAATGGCTGGAATTTATAATTTAGTGCTGTGCCTTTTCTGCTGATTAATTCAAGGACATTTTATTTCTTAAGAAGCTAGGTTCCTAGTGTAGTCAAACACATTTTCCTGGACATTCATTTAAACACAGAATATTTATCTACCAATTCAGGTTGCAAGCAGGGTCTCAGCCTCATCATAATTTTTGTCTTAAAGGATAACTGCTGGATATTGAGGTATCTATGTTTAAATTTCTCAGGAAAACTTATTTGGAATCTTGTAGGAAAGCCAGAGCTCCTTGTAAATTAATGGATTTGTGTTAAATAATGCATAATGTGATTATAGCCTAGTTTGGACTTCACCTGTGCAGAAAATAGGAGGCTTTCTAATTGATTTTTAACTTGACTAAAAATGGAGAAGGGGTCAAAATTGGAATGCCAGGTCACATTGCTCCAGCCAGCTCAGAGAAAGACTAACCCTGTGGGATGACTTCCTCTAGCTAGAGAAAAGCCATAATCGGAGAGCAAAAGTCAGGGTTTTTACCAAGGCTGTGTGACCTATTAGAATTGATTCAAATTCCCAGAGAAGTCTTCTGTTTTGGTCTAATGCTAGACATGTCTAATGTAGTGTTCCTGCTGAGACAACAGCGGATAGATAACACACAAGAGAGAGACACAGAAAGACAGAGACAGTTGGGATAGACAGAGGGAGGGAGGGAAGAGAGTAAAGTGGAAAGAGAAAATCAGAGAAAGAGAAAGGAAAAGAGGGAAAAAGATAGAAAGATAAGAGGACAAGCTTCCAAGAGAGGAAGAGGAGAAGGAAGAGGAAAAGAAGGAGATGGGGGCTTTCCAAAAATACAGAAAGATTTAAAAAAAAAAAAAAATTGGGAAGGATTCAGCTCAGGTCATGATCCCGGAGTCCCAAGATCAAGACCCGCATCAGGCTTCCTGCTTGGTGGGAAGCCTGCTTCTCCCTCTCACCCACTCCCCCTGCCTCTGTTCCCTCTCTAGCTGTATCTCTCTGTGTCAAATAAATAAAATCTTAAAAAAAAATTAGGAAGGAAAGGGAGAAAGACTAGAAGGGATGGAAGGGAAGGGGGAACGAACAGAACTAGCACGGAGAAGGAAGAGAGAATGGAGGACAGAAGAGAGGAAAGAAAGGCGACACTGGAAGAAAGGCGAGGAAGACCAAAAGGAAATAAACAACAGAACCCAACCAAATAAAAATTGCAGGGTTGGGTTTCACAGGGGAAGCTCAGGGCTTCTTTCCAATCACACGTGCAAAATATTGAAGTGAGTTTATTCGTGGTGTACCCAATCTCCATCCCATTTTCTTCCGGCGCCCTCATTCCTCCTGCTGTAAAGAGCTCCACAGGTGTGCTGTCAAATAGACGCTAACACCTCCAGAGGATGTAAGCATGCTGGCTTTGGCACAATGAAGAAGGCTGCTTATCACATCCTGAATAAAAAGGGTTTTGTTTCGGTGCTTGGTTTGCTCCTATCAAGATTTGGTTGCAAGAGGAAGAAAAGCAATGCTTACTTTAGAAAGCTCTTTCTCGAACTTCTGGGAGAGAACATGAGCTGTGATTTCCAAGCGTTCCACTCTCTGCACAGGAAAGGTGGTGTCTGGGAGAGTCACAGAGCACTGGCAGGTGCCATGGTCATCCTCGAAGCCGGTGAAATTGGAAAGCGACTGTAAATAAAAATAAATTCAACATCAGTAATAAGCGGGGAAATGAGCTTTTTGGTAACTGGAGTGACAGGAATTGGCCTGTCAAGAGTGCTCAGAGGCAAGCTAGTGGAGTCCAGTACATAACTGAATACAATCAGAGGGGCCTGGGTGGCACAGTCCATTAAGCAGCTGCCCTTTGATTTCGGCTCAGGTCCTGATCACAGGGCCCTGATCACAGGCCCTGATCTCAGGGTCGTGAGCTCTAGCCCCACTGGCCTCATGCTCTGTGGGGAGTCTGCTTGCAATTCTTTCTCTCCCTCTCCCTCTGCTCCTTTCCCTACTCATGCTGGCTCTCTAAAATAAATAAATCTTGAATGAATGAATGAATGAATGAATAAAGAGCACCGGGGACACAAGCTAAAACAGCCATGTTTCCCAGGCAGTGATTACACTCAGTTTGGTCACATCTCCACCAACCAGGCTAAACCACCGTCAGACACCTTTACCTAGAGAAGGTTCTCCTTTCTTGAGGAGGCTTCAAGGAAATTATTACTGTTCCCATGTAAGGAAAGGGAAAGAAAAAAGTGATGGGCATCCTAAGTCTGAATTCCATTTCTACCACTTATTGGACATGAACCCTCTGTAAGTCTTGCTTTCCTCTTCCGTCTAACAGAGATGACCCACTTCACAGGGTCATCCCCAAGAGTAACTACGTAATGTAAACCAAGTCCCTGGCACATGGCTGGTGATCAGTAAATGTCACTTTCTCTTTCCTTCCATGCACTCATTCCAACGAATGGAATGGGGAAACCATCATGGATATGGGTTACAGGGAAAATATATGGTGCAAATTCACCTCCTCTCTTCACCCAGGAAATTGTATAATTAACATGCTTCAAAATGGAAACAAACCAGCCATTTCTAAAAGCCTGAATAATGTGGGAGGTCGAAGGTTCTGTGCAAAAAAATTTTTTTAAGTTTTCCAGCTTACCACTTGCAGAAAAGTCATTTTAAAATACTTGATGTTTCTTTAAGATATTCAGGTTCACACTTTGGTGCCGCTGCATATTTTAAAATGACAGGTTTGAAAGATCCTGTTTTTCCTTTGTCCCCTTTGAACTTCCCCAAGGGGATCCCAGCACAATTAACTTTTTTTTTTATTACTACTGTTGCCTTCCAGAGGAACTCTTGGCAGTTCATTGACTGAGCTTTACCATGATCTCATCTGATGGCCAGCCGAAAGTTCACCTGTGGAACGTGAGACTGAAATGTCTCTGAAACTACCAAGGGCAGAGCAATGGCTTAGAGAATTTAAAGAGATGCAGACCGCACCTCTCAAAGTTTAGGAGGTCAGCTGCCTGCAGCTGATATCGTGTGTTCTCTGTGTTTAATATTTACCAACCTCCATGATTTCCAAACAAGCTGAATCTAGATGCTTCCATAATCAAGATTTATTCTGTCAGTGACCTCTGGACCAATTAATCTAGGCTTTTTTGCAACTAAATTGCTTATCAATTTAACCTAATCTTCTTTAAGATGAGCAAACACACACACACACACACACACACACACACAATGCTTATATATAAATAGATGCCAGGTAAATTCTTGACATTGATCTCAATTCTCTTTGCCAATCACATCCCATACCCACAGGAACTGGGGAGTAAAGAGGAGAGACAAGCAGGTTTATATGGTGAACACAGTGCTGGGTCTTTGCCAGGGATGAAGAAGGCCTGGAAAAGCCACCCCAGAAGTCTGGCAGAGAGACCAGCTTCCCTCGGAAGCAGGTTTATCACTGCACCTGAAGCTAGAAAGACTCCCATTCAAGCAAGCCGAGGCTTTTATAGGAGGACCAATGTATCACAGACTTTCAAAAAAACCAGATTATAGCAACTGTCTACCCACAAAAAATTTCTTGTGTTGCATTTTGACAAGGGGAGGTTAATTAGCTGCACAAGACAGGGTTGAACCATTCTTAGAGTTCACTGAAAAGCTCTGTCAAATCAGAAAATAGTGGAGATCATCAAGCACTCTCTAGACAATCAACTAGAAACCACCAGCTAACAACTTTTAGTCCTGAAGTTCACCTGAAAGGCAGGCAAATAATTATGAGCCCTGCTGACAGCCATTCCACTGTCTTCTATTGAACATCTCTGTCCCAGCACCGTGGACTCCCCAGCTTCCAACCTGCTTATCATCAGCCCAGCCTGCCAGCTGACATCAAAATGGTCTATAAGTTTGATCGGTGTCTCCCATTAGAGATATTTCTGCTCCTCACATTCAAAGACAATGAAGCTAATGGTGATGGGTCTCTCTCTCTCTCTCTCTCTCTCTCTCTCTCTCTCTCTCTCTGCAGTGAATGCTTAAACTCTATGTGAGTGTAACATGAAGAATGAGAGACACAGACATGTTCTTGTCCCCTTGGCCTTTGAGAGGGTCTGCAAACTCCCTTGTGGGTGACAAATAGGACCTTCTGCACCTTCTAAGACACCTCACTTTGATGGGGTCTCATGTAGCATGTGTTCAATTAACATTTACTGGTGTCTACAGCTCTCCAGGCTGTGGTGTTAGGAAGACAAATAAGACCCAATTCCTGCCCACTGAATCAGGCCCCTTGTCATGACAGAGCCTTCCTGTCCTTTTTTTCAACAAACCCAAGCCCCTTAGCCTGATGACAAAAGCACATGATTCCATGTTCCGACTCTGACAGTCACTGTGTAGAACAAAGCATGGCACCTTCTCTTGTATGTGAAACGAGGACCCTGATCGAGGCTTCTTCTTTGGAGGGGGCCATCTGAGGCATGCGGAGTGCTCTCTCAGAGTGCCAGAGCTAAAGGTGTGACTCACATTTGTGATTTAAGGTTGCAATTGGCTCTAATTAGCAGCCAGTTCTAAGTGCCTGTAAAGACTCAAGGCATAAAATAATGGTACTCAACATTTTCAAAGCACAGAAAATGATACGTTTGGAACTTGCTCAATGACAGTTATAAAGGGGTTTTCCACCACTTTCCAAAGAGCTCATCAAGCGGACAGCCAGCCCTAGAAAATTGGGTTTATAGTAGAAGTGACACCTAGCCTGCTATAAAAAAGAAGTTGGGGTAGCAATACTGACTCACCAGAGGGAGAAAAGTAAACCAGGAAGGAAATTAAAACCTCTAAGTGCAATTTAACTACCATTCCTTATCTACTTATCTACAGACAACAGGCATATTGGATTTCTCGGTTTCTTGACTTGTATTTTATTTTCTATTATTTTAACTGATCATCTTGCCGAATTACTGGTTTCTTATTGGTGATGGAAGCTGCAAAATAATTCTTTTGTAATTAACCTCTTTCTTTGAGCATCAGCCAGTTTGATTGTCCCCAGAAGTTACTTAGTATCATGGAATAAAACGATGCATCTGATTTCTGGCTATAAAGACTATCTGGGCATATTTGTGATTCCCAAACCATTCTCTTCTTCAAAATAAGTTAACACCTATACTCCCACAAAATATAGAATGCTGCCTAGGGAGAGATGGGGAAGACTAAGTCTGAGTTATATAATCTGTTGGCTTAGTGACTTTATGCCAATGACGTCACCTCTCTAAGCCTGTTTCCACATCTCTAAAATGGGACCATTAATTTTACCAATTTCTGAGCATTCAGTGAGGTTACACATATTATGTACTTAAGCAAGCCCTATGATTTATTACACACTCCATGAACACTACAGTGGCAGCTTCTACCTGGGCCTTACCTAAACCATTCATTAATCAACAAGTTTCTACTGCCCACATTGTTCTTTTCTTTTTTTTAAGATTTATTATTTGAGAGAGAGAAGAGCAGGGGGAAAGTCAGAAGGAGAGGGAGAGGGACAACCAGACTCCCTGCTGAGCACAGAGCACCAACAGGATAAGGGACCCCATCCCATGACCTGAGTTGAAATTGGGAGTTGGGTGTTTAACCCACTGGGTCACCCGGCTGCCCCTGCACTGCTCTACTTTTGCCTTTGCTCTGATGGCAAGATGGAAACTTCAGGAAAGTCTTCTCCTGCCCTTTTCCAATGGCCCTTCCATTCAGACTTGAGAGTGTAAGCAGCAACCTGACCTGTGAATAAAGATTATAAAAATGCACAGGGACAGCGTTTGGGGGCGTTAAGGCTCCTCCACCCCAAGGCACACTGTAGCAAGGAAAGCCTGGGTTTTACAGAGCAGGGCTCCTATAGAGAGACCCAGAGCCCACATGAGTTGGAATGAAGAAATGCTTCCTGACCCGTCTCACCCCTCCCTGCCTCTTCCCAGCTCCTCAAAGGCGATACAAAGAGGACTCAGCTCCCAAGGAATGAAGCTCAGGACGCGGCCCAGTAACGTGGCCTAGCTGGGGCAGTCCCTTTCTAGCACATTCTTTGGTTCTTGTTGTTGTTTGCTTTGTTTTATCTGTTTATTGCTACTGCTATTGTTTTAGAAATGGCTTTTATGATTCCATATAGGGAACATGGAGGAGAATTAATACTTTTCTGGGAACGTACCCACTTGTAAGAGCACCTTCCCGAAGACCTCCCCTACTTTTGTCATCCACCTCCTCTACAAACTAGGCTCAGA
This sequence comes from Spilogale gracilis, assembly GCA_004023965.1. Lineage (NCBI taxonomy): Eukaryota > Metazoa > Chordata > Mammalia > Carnivora > Mephitidae > Spilogale > Spilogale gracilis. The sequence continues at coordinate 8,633 of PITA01010060.1, forward strand.
GAAAACCTCAGGGCTCCAGCTGGAACACTGTGACTCTCACTCGCTTGGGGCTATTCTTCATGGCCCTCAGAGTTCTCAGTGGGCAGCAAACCAGATGAACTTTTCTCTATCTTCTGTTGGCAGGGCCTCTTCCCTAAGAGTTCTCATCTGGGATAGAACCTGGATGTCTCTATTTTTAGAATCCTCCTTCCACCCTCACCCCCTACCCCTGATTCCAAAGTGCAGCCAAGTTTGAGAACCTCTTTCAAGTTTAGATTCTTTTCCTAAAGCCTCCAGTGGAAGAACCAAGATGTTGTCTCCCTTGCAAACAATGTCATTATTTTAGCCAGGTTTTAATTCATATCCAGGGCACCTGCAGTTAACAAAGGGAGCTGTAAATCTTTTACAGTGCTCAGGTCTAGCCATCCATGAAATTATATTTGTGTCCCCAAAAGGCAAGAGGAAGGGAATGAACACAGCTCTCAAGACTGTGGGGCCTCCTCACCTGAGACACAGAGCCAGGGCTAGGACCAAAGCTGTTGCTGTTCTTGGAGTCAGAGATGAAGCTGGAGCTCAACACAGAGTCAGGGAAAGAGCTGGAGGGGGTGCTGGAGATCAGGGACTCCAAATCCCCTGTGGTCTGGCCAAATAGGAACGGAAGGGCTAAGAGGCAGAGGAGGCCTGACGTCATCTTGTGCTCTTAGCCGAGGCCACTGGCTTCAGCATAGGGCCCAGGCGCTTCTTATAGTGCCCAGTGGGGATTTCCCCACGTTCAGTTTCTAGGAAAAGGAAGCTTCCAGGGAGCATGTGACCACCCCAGGAGGGTCACGACACCCAGGAACCTGAGCCACCTTCACACCTTGTCACTGAGCCCTACTCTGCCAGCCGCCCTTTGATCTAGATATCTCCTGCCAAACATTAACTTGAATGTGTTTCTTTGACGCCCAATATCTGGTTTCCATCTTGCTACTTCCTTGAAATAGATGGGTTCAAAGCAATCTTTGTGGATGAAACAAAGCTTAGAGGTTCCTTTGCCTTAAGGCCTCCTTTGCCCAGAAACTGTTTCTAGTTGTTCCCCTGGCCCCTGCCCCCACCTCATATTTTACTGAATTTGACTAAATGATGTTTTCCAGATAAAGTTAGGGAACCTGGTTCAGAGATGGTGAATCTCCCCCAGAGAGACTCCCTCTTTGCTGCTACTCCCCAGGTTGCCTCTGACAGAGTCTGCTTCTGGACAATTTTTTCCCAACAAACTCCCACTGAAGGAGAGACCAGCAGTGTTCTCACCCTGGTTGCTCAATGAGGAACACACTACTAAACACTTACCATGGTGAGCTAGAGGAAGCAGAAAGAATCCGAATAAGAGGCTGCCCAGACCAGTCAGGGGGGTCCATGGTGAGTTCTCCAGAAGGCTCTATGTGACTGACCTCCATTGGTCCAGACCCTCTTGTGAGCTGATGAAGGCATGTTCATCATGAAACTGAGAAAGAGGGATGCACCTTGAGGCTCCATTTGGAAAATCTGCCTTCCTCCCTGTAGAGTAAAAAAGTGTTGGCCTGCATATTAAAAACCAGCTTTCTCACTCATTAGTTAGTGGCCTTAGGCAAATCATTTAGCCCCTCTAGTGCTGTAACAATTCCTAAAGTGTTAGAATTAAATGAAATATTGTATAAGAAGTTGCTTATAAGCTCTAAAACACTCTACAAATGTCAGATTTTATGTTTTTTGGTTTTCTCTTTAATTTCCTAAAACCTGGCTCTGTATGTAAGATTGTTGGGCTCACAGCAGGGAAAGAAGACCCTTTCCCCACTTTCTTCCCCTCCCTGCCACAGGAATGCTTTGGAAAACTTGGTCTGGAGGGTTCTTTCATTGCATAAGTCTCAGATGTTAATGTGAAAAACAGAGACTTAAACCCTTGGTACACGATTTAGGGGCATACTCAGGGGAGGGTAAAGGCAAGAAAAATTGAATGAATGAATGAATGAATGAATGAATGGTGAAGGAAGGAAGATAGGAGAGAAGGGCAAATGAAATCTCTCTTTGTGGTGTACCCAGGGCCACTGGGGCACATCCCACGTCCAGGGCCCCATATCACCCCTTGCCTCAGGGGGCTGAGCAGATGTCCCACCTAGATCAGTCTCCCCAACTTTAGGACCAAGCCATCCAGACTGCCACTGCTGCCTCTCCATTGAAACACCTCACTTGATCCACACAGGATGACTTCACAAGCCACTCTTACACCCATATTCATATGGATGCAATGATCAGAGGCAGTTCAAGTAGAACCAGGAAGCACAGGAGCATTTTCTGAGGCTTTCTGGAAACAATGCTTCCCCCTACATTATCTGCTCCAAAGGCAATCTGTGTTGGAGACTGAGGTCATGGGCAGGGAATCCATGGCCAGTTGTTAGAGGGTAGGAGGAGTATTTTGTAGCCCCCCTCTCATATTCTGCCCTATACAGATACCAGATTTAACAACTAAAGATATAGGACAACCAATCTAATCTGAATTTCAGGTAAATAGTGAGTCATTTCTTAGTGCAAGTATATCCCATGCAATATTTGAGACATACTTATAATAAAATAAAAGGATGTTGTTTATTTAACATTCAAATTGAACTGGATGTCTTACATTTTATCTGGAACCTACTTGCCCTACCTGACAGAGGCTCCTGGGGCAGGACATGAGCAGGACATGAGCTGCAAAGGTCACTGGTCCCTACGGGAAGCAATTCAGCCTCGGTCTCTTTGGCTGAATGTTCGAGGCATTAGCTGCCCAGTCCAAAAGAGGAGAAGCAAGGACATGTGTGAGAATGAACACTGGCATGCCAGATGCATTATCTTGAGACTGATAGCTATAACTACAGTTATAGGGAGGAGAACTTTCCTCTCCCTGCCATCACATTTCCCCTCTTCCTCCAGATCCCCATCACAGCAAAGGGCAAAAGCTCTTCTCATTTGCCAGTAGCCTCTGTCTATGGCTATAATGAGATTTCCTTTTCCCTTTTATCAAGGAGCATGTCAGTGCCCTTGCCAGGAAAAAAAAGGAAAAAAAAAAAAACTTCATTAACAGTAATAGTCTGCAGCCATGACTACCTTTAGGGGCTTTTATGACCAATCGTTTAGGAAACCCCCTTCTAAATGGGTTATGTTTGCACAGGAACGAGGAAGCAATTCTCCCAAACACAAACATGTCCCAGCCAGAAAAGAACCTCCCGCCCCCCACACAGTGCTCTTAAGCTGCTTTGTTCCCATGTGCCTCCAGTTCTCAGAATAAAACTTTAATCTATTTGGTAGCCTCAAATGCACAAAAGAATTAATGATGCTCGATAATGAGATTATTAATAATAGTTTGATCAGTTCCTCTGCAAATATCTTTGTCCTAAGAAAAAACAAGCCTCCTGGTTATTTGACAGCCTCAAAGTCAGGAGAAAATAATCAACACTGCAAAGCAAACAGTGTATTTTTTATAAAAATTTGTTCTGACACTGGGTTCTCTCTAGAGTAAGAGGTCACTGAAATTCACTTGAGTAATACAGCATTCCTCGCTGACAGCTATAAGAAAAGTTACTGTTTATGCACTTCATTAGGGGAAACCCCTAAAGCTGTACTACTTGAACAGTTGCAACAAACAGGAAAGATGTCCATAGAAATATGGCCTTAATTTAATCCCCTTGTCATTAAAAACCAATTCCAAGCATAACTGTGGTACTTTCAGAAGACGGTGTCTTTAGGGTATCTGTCTATAAAAGATGATAGAAGTCATGTTTACTTCACAGACTGATTAGAGAGATTGTGTTGGGGTCACTATTTTCATGTCTGTTGACTGTCCCCCAAAACCATCAAACTCTATTAGCAATGCCAGTGATTATGTTTAAAAACAATAATCAACTGACACCATTCACGCACCCAGGAAAGGTTAGCAATGTGTATTAGGCCCTCATTAATAGTGTAGGCCCACTCTGAGCCAACTATCAGGCTCTATTAAGAGTTATCAAGTAAGAGAAAAGCACATAATTTTTGCTAATGTCTAAACCCTCTGTGGAGGCAGGCCACATCAAAGAATATTCTAGAAACAATAAGTGAACATAAAACAGAAATAACTGGTTAGACCACAGTGACCGAATCCCTGGGGTGACAGGGAAGACTTACCAGGTGGTGAGTTTCTTAAGGATGGAGATGAAGACCTTGCTGGTTTTCAACCTATAAACCTAGCCCAGTGCTTGGCACTTGGTGGTAAATAAATATTTGCTCACTGAAAAAATATATTTCATAAATATATGAATTAATGAATGAGTGAATGGGTTGATTTAATAAAAATTATGAAGGAGGGTGCCTCAGTCAGTTGAGTGTTCCACTCTTGATTTTGTCTCAGGTCATGATATCAGGCTCATGAGATCCAGCACCATTGGGCTCTGCACTGGGTGTGAAGCTTGCTTGGGATTCTGTCTCTCCCTACCCTCCCCCCAAAAAAGAGTTGTGAAGGAAATTCTTAAATTACTATTAGAGAAAAATATTAATTTTTTCAATGGCTGTTAGGGAAAAGAGAATGGGTTCTAAGCAAGAGAAACTGCATGAGTGGAAGAACTCAGGCAACGCCAATTCTCTCCAGGGTCACAAGTATATATGCTCATGCCTCTGCAATCTCCGGTAACCAGCCCTAGCAATTCATCCTCAGATCAGAGTTCCTCATATTATTTCTCAGCCTGACCCAAAACCCCAAATCAACATTCCAATTCCATAAATGTATTTTATATTAGGAACTAACTAGTTTCAGCCATCCCACAATGGTTTAGAAGATTCAAACCATAAATTATGGAATTTTCAACTAAAAACTTATGTATTCAACTCACAGGAAAATCATCAATGCTGACAAAATGAAGACCCAAGCTAGCAAAAAAGAGTGAACTAACGCAACCGTGCAGGTTCTGTGCAAATCCTGAGAAGCACCAACAACAAAAACACATCAGAAGGTAACATATAATGTACTAACTTTTCAGTCATAAGGAGACTTTATGCTTTTTACTAAGAGTTTGCACTAATGAGCCATAGGCATGCTCAGTGTACTTCCCTCAGGGATGCTAGTGTGGAGTCAGAACATACCCATCTCCAGCAGGGTGGATGGCCTCAGGCTTTTCTCTGGACTCCACAGGACAGTCTCTGCCCAAGTGGACCTAGGCCAATGGACTGCTCCCTAAATTCTGATCGCCATCTCCTGACCACTGCATTAGGTATCCCCTCACTACATCCCCATAGTAACAACTGAGTTTGCTATTGGATATTGTAAGTCGCATACTCACCATCCCTCAAAGGCCAGGTGAGTTGGTTTTCCTACCCAGGGGTGAAGGTGCTTCCTCCTCTTATCTGTCCCATTGCAAAAGCTTGGCTCACATCTAAGTTATGGATGTGAGTTAAGACATCAGGCTTCTCCACTAGATCTATAGTTAGTTGTATCTGTCTAGCTTTGTATATCTGTCACTGTGAGAAAGAGTCAAACTCTTCCTGCATCCGAGAAAAGCTATCACCTGGAAATTCTGTATGTGACCACTGTAACCACTACAGAATTTTCAGATTTAGTCATATCCTTTCATTTTCGTTTGTGTGTTTGTTTCCATTACTGCCCTGGCCTGGATCTTTTCAAACCCAATAAATGCCAAGTCCAAGCTAGGAATTCTGCACTTAGGGACAAGTCAACGTAGTGAGAAGGACAAAGAGTCCGAAGTACTGAGCAAAGCTATTGGATCTGCCAACTTCCTAGCTGAGTGATTTTGGACACTTAAGCACAGCAGGACATGTCACACCTGAGCTGTCCAACATGGTAGCCATTGGCCACAGGTGTCTCTCAACTGAGACATGTTATAAGTATAAAATTCATACTGGATTTCAGAGACTTAGTATGAAAAAATACAATGTAAAAATAGCTCATTAGTAATTTTTATGTGGATCCCATGTTGAAATGGTAATATTTTAGGTATATTGAGTTAAATAAAATATTTTGTTAAAACTAATTTCACCTGTCTCTTTTTATTTTTTTTAACGTGGCTTCTAGAAAAATTTTAATTCCATGTGTGGCCTACACTATACTTCTGTCGCACAGTGTTATGGCAGAGCATCCAGAATTGTTAACTGTGATGGAGAAGCTTCTGGAAGTTACTGAAACATGGGAAGTTGTACCAACTGGCTCTTCCCACTGACCAGAGGTTAGCTAACCAGGTGGGTTCCTGTCATGAGATTTCAAATTTAACATTTCTTCATGAGTGTTGTATGTTACAAAAATTCTCTCTAGGGATGCCTAGGTGGCTCAGTCAGTTAAGTGACTGCCTCCAGCTCAGGTTGTTATCCTGGAGTCTGGGGATCAAGTTCCCCATCAGGCTCCCTGCTCAGTGGGGAGTCTGCTTCTCCCTCTGACTCTCCTCCTTCTCATGCTCTCACTCATTCTCACTCAAATAAATAAATAAAATCTTTAAAAAAATTTTTTTTAAAAATCCTCTCTAAAGAGCCTCAAAATAAAATTATAGGTAATTTTTTCTTTATCTTAATAAGTTTATCATGTGAAAGAAAGGGAAAATATTTCAGAGTTATTTGGAACAAAGTAAAGGAATCGTAGTAAAAATTAGCTCTACAACAGCAATCACATGGGTTTTACTTGAGCTCAAGAAATTGAAGACCAAGATACTTCACATAAATTTCTATGTTTAGAGTACCTCTGGGGGCAAAAGAAAGATGGAGTAGTGGCAGGCCTACATTCCCCATCTCAGGAAGCAGAAGCTGGGAAGCAGCTTTAAACCACACACCTGTTCCCCCAAGGCCATAGTCCACATCACTCACCTGGTCTCTCTCCTCTATGTGTGTGACCTATCTAGCTTTTATAGTCCTTTTATATATATAATTACTGCTCCAAAGATTTTACATTTGAAAAACCAGCTTTGGGGTGCCTGGGTGGCTCAGTTGGTTAAGCAACTGCCTTCAGCTCAGGTCGTGATCCCAGAGACCAGGGATCGAGCCCCGTATCAGGCTTCCTGCTCGGCGGGAAGCCTGCTTCTTCTCCCTCTCTCACTCCCCCTGCTGGTGTTCCTTCTCTCATTGTGTTTCTCTCTGTCAAATAAATAAATAAAATCTTTTTTAAAAAAGCAAAATAGCTTTTTGGAAGCCAAGAAAATTTGCTCAAAAACAAAAAAACAAGAATGTGGCAATTTGGATATTGCATTTCCCCCATTTGATAAGAACGGTATAATGTTAAAATCTATTACCATGAATTACATGCCATATTACTAAACTCAGATTTATGAGTTTTGGAAAACAAAGAGAACACAATGAGACAAATTTTGAAACTGCTATTTAAATAGAACAAAATTTAATGAATCATAAAATGAAGCCATAGCCAAACATGTGCAGGAAATTTATGTAAATATCATCACAGAACTATCAAATAACTCAACCTCATCTATGATCATTTAAACATAATTGAAGTGGGCTGTTAGCTTGTCCATCCTGGGCCTCACTTAACACACCCTATGTAGCCCAGCCATGGCGTATCAATGAGTTGGCCCATGTGGGGCACAGGGAAAAATGAAAATGGAGGCCTCTTGTTCAAAAATGATAAAGAATTTTTAAGTCATAGCAAAGCATCAAAGCAAACACAAACCCCTCCTAAGCATGGGGCCCTGTGGGACTACACAGGACACATGCCCATCAAGCTGGCCGTGACTATGAAAAGGGGCATCTAATCAGTTCTGGGGGAGGTTAAGTCCTCCTGCAGGGGGGTAAGTCCCAAGACAATCAATACCTGAAACATTATTTTCTAATCTCGGTCATCCAAAAATGAACTTGGCAGCAGCGAGAGGGAAAAGATACTCCGAGCTGTCACCTGTGCCCATCAAACAGAAATTGGCAACTCATTGCTGGAACCTGAGAGAGAGAGACCCAGCAATATTTTGATGAGTGGGACAGAGCCTTCTCTGATTTCATCTTACTTTTAAGAATTCCGCACTCTGGGGCACCCGCAGGGCTCAGCCAGTTAAGCATCTAATTTTGGCTCAGGTCATGATTTCAAGGTCATGGGATGGAGCCCCATGTCGGGCTCCCCGCTCAGTGAAGAGAGTCTGCTTGTCTCCCCTCTGCCCCTCCCATGCTTGTGGTCTCTGTGCCTCTCTCTCAGATAAATGAATATAAAACCTTAAAAAAAAAAAGGAATTCTGCACTTCAATTGCTACATAATGACATTTTACAGTTTCAACATTCTTTATATGAAAGCTTGCTACTATACTAAGAATGGTGGTGACTTTGATGTCATTGAGAAAATTAATATTTAATGGAAAGTTTAAGATTATTTTTTAAATAATTAACATTTATAAAACACCTGAATTTTTTTTAGTGTACTGCTTCATTATAACCCTCTAGTGCCTAGACCAGCTATTACCAAATACAAGTAGTCTCTGCATAATCTTGAACTAGAGTCCCCCAACATTCCCTGGGTCAAGTATATTGATCATGCCCTACCTGTTCTTAGTTGAGTTTTGTTTTGTATGAATGGGTATCTAAGTGTGCATGTGAATGTTTGGTGTTACTGAGTTCCTAATTCTATGAATGGAGGAAAGGATAACAAGAATAATGTTTATTTAATAGGGCTGTTCATTTACTTACGAATCTTTAATGATCGTGTCCTATGTGTCAGACCCTGTTCTAGGCGCCCGGTCATATGGTAACAAAAACAAAAATTCCTACCTTCATGGATTGAACAGTTTACTATCAGACAATGAACAATATAACTAAGTAAAATATGCATAATGTTTGATGGTGTTAAATACTAGGGGGAAATATATAGGAAAGAGAAACAGGAAAAGTTCAGGGCAGGGGATGTATGTTTAAGTAGATTGGTCAGGGAAGACCTTTGCAGGAAGAAGACGTCTGTGTAAAGGAGGTAAGGGAAAAAGACACGAGGCTATCTGAGGGGACAGCATTCCAGGGAAAAACAAATGCAAAACCCCAGGGCAGGCATGTCACTGAATGCCGCAGCAAGGAGGCCATATGGCTAGCAGGGAATGAAGTGGAAGTGTGTTGGTGGGGTCAGAGGGAATGCCACACTGCATGGGCCTCAAGACCATTAGAAGGACGTTGGTCTCTACTCTTGGTAACTGGGAGCCATTTGAGTAGAGGTGCACCATGGTCACATGCATATTTTAACAGGATCACTGACTACAGTGTTAAGAAAAGACTGTGCTGATAAAGTTGTGGAGGCTTCTGAGAGATTCCGGGCAGGAGATGACGTGGTTCGGACCAGAGTGACAGCAGTGGAGGCAGTGAGACATGGTGTTAGAGATAAAAAAGTCTGCTGTGGGCTAAAAAAGAAAGAGAGAAGTCAGGGCTGACTCTGATTTCTCTGGTCCTAGCAAATGGAAGGATGAAGTTGGCATTAACTGAAGGAGCATGTTTAGGGTGAAAGTTCAGGGATGTTTGGGAATGCAAAGTTGGAGATGTTTTTTAGACCTCCAAGTTGTTATGTTGTATAGATATATGAGTCTAGGAATTAAAAAGAGAGGCTCAGATCCATGATAAATATTTAGAAATTGTTAACATAGCAATGATACTTAAAACCGTAAGACTCAGTGAATCATCTGTGGAGTGATTATAGATCACTATAGATCTCAGATCTAGAAGGTTCTAAAGTTAAAAGTCAGGAAGCAGTGCACCTAGGTGGCTCAGTTGTTAACCATCTGCCTTCGGCTGTCATGATCCCAGGGTTGTGGGATTGAGCCCCGCTTCGGGCTCCCTGCTCCGCAGGAAACCTGCTTCTCCCTCTCTCACACCCTCTGCTTGTGTTCACTCTCTAGCTGTATTTCTCTCTGTCAAATAAATAAAATCTTAAAAAAAAAAAAAAAAAAGTCAGGAAGCTGTGAAGGTAACAGCCAGGGAGATAGAGAAGGAGCTGCCTGTTTGGTCAGAAGGAAGCCAGGCAAGTACATCTTAAAACCAAATGAAGAAAAAATTTCAAGGAAAGAGTGATCACCTATGTCAAATGACTCAAAAGGGTCAAGCAAAATGAGAAGCCTGAGAATTGACGACGGGATATGACAACACGTGGGTCACGATGATCCTTTGTGAGAGCAATTTCAAGAGAGGGGTGAGATGGAAAAGCCTGTGAAGAGGCTTATAGAGTGTGAGAAGAAAGAAACTGAAGACAGTAAGTATAGACTATTCTATCAAAGAGTTCTGTTTAAAAGGGCACCAAATAAATACAAGGACCAAATGAGATATTGTAGATGTAAGCATAGTCTGAAAACTATAAAAAGCACTTTGTAAATGCTGCCTATGAATGTAGAAACCTAAACGTGTTGTGTTCTAAGAATATGGCTTTCAAAATGCCAGCCAGACTCCAGAATTTCTGTGCCCAGTTTGAGCCTTAGCACCTCAAAAGACTGCGTTCTCATTACACCTACTGCTTTTCCAAGAAACCACTAAAGCCTCAAAAAAATCAATCCGAAGACTCCTGATGGTGATAAGCATGGTCCACTAAACTCACCTTTCCAACCTAGTTTTACAATCAGCTCACAAAGTAAGGATGAGGAAAAAATCAGAGTATAGACAAAAGGAAAAGTTACAGTTACACTTTAATAAAAGGTTCTTTGTTCTTCAAGGTTGCAGAACCTTGGAAAGTTCCCAAAATAACCAATACATCTTAGTTCATTACGGTATCTAGATATTATAAAACAAGAAATTTCCAGTAAGAAAAGGGTCCTCACCCTCTGCTACTGAGAACACACACCCGATATAATTGAAGGGTGTTGCAATTGTTCAAAATGAGCATCTGTCTTGTTCCCAATTCGAGATGTCAAGTTAATATTTTATTCCTGGATGCACAATGTGCACAATGTGCCCGTACGAATGGGTCCATAGGCCAAGGCCAGGTGTTCCACACCAGTATGCTCCATCCTTGGGGACCCAGGCCCACAGACCACTTAGAGTCAGGCTGCCCAGCTCAGAGCACTGAGCATGAGAGAGGGGGTGGGGTCACACTCAGCAAAGCCAGCACTTAGAGGCCACATGAGTTGAGGCTAAGGGTGAATCTATGCTTTTCTACAGACCCACCTACCAACTCATTCACCCACCAGATGCTCCAGGCAATACACCGTAGACCAGCAGAGTCCAATATAAATACGATGCAAGCCACAAAGGTAAGCCTCATATGTGAATTTCAATATTCTAGTAGCCACATTCAAAAGAATAAAAAGGGGGTGCCTGGGTGTCTCAGTTGGTTAAGCATCTGACTCTTGATTTTGGCTCAGGTCATGATATCAGGATCTGAGATCCAGCCCCACATTAAGGTCCATGCTCAGCAGAGAGTATGCTAGACTCCTTCTCCCTCTTCCCACCACCCCATCTGCATGCTCTCTCTAATAAATAAATAAATCTCTAAAAAAAAAAAAGAATAAAATAGGTGAAATTAATATCAATAATACATTTTATTTAACCCAATATATCCTAAATCTTACCATTCCAACAAGTAATCCATGTAAACAATTATGAATGAGAATGTAAAATTATTCCACATTCTTCTCTTTTATTTTTTTGGATTGAGTCTTAACATCCAGTGTTATTTTATACTTCTAACTCATCTCAACTCAGAGAAGCCACCTTTCAAGTGTTCAGTAGCCATCCGTGGCCCATGACTATCATATTGGCCAGTACAGCTCTAGACACTGTGGATTCCATTGTGAACAAAAATCATGTCTTACCTCCAAGAAGACTTAAGAAGACTTCTTGAAGACTGTCAGGAGTAGACAGGGCTCAGACCAAAAAAGTAGACTATCAGAATCATGCCAAAAGAGAGATGGAGGCAGCATGTTAGAAGTCTGCAAGAAAGTAGCCCCCTAATCACATTTGTGAGTACAGGGCCAGAAAGACTACTTCAGGAAGTAAAAGTCTTAGCTGAGCCCCTCAAAAGTAATTAAGAATCAAAGGGAGAGAGAGGCAGGAGCGGGCACAGGAAAGGTGGTAAAGACAGAGGAGCGGCCTCTGCAAAGTCCTGGCACTAAGAGGGGATACTGGCATGTCTGGGGGCCTCAAGCCATTCACTATTGTCAGGACTTAGAGACTTAAGTGACTAAGAATGAAGCCCTCCAGGTAAAGAGGGAGCAGACCACAAAGGGCACTGTGAGCCATAGTGAGGAAGCTGGGCTTCCTCCTAAGGGTGATGGCAGTCCTTAAAGAATTCTGAGCAGGGGTTCTTGCTCATCCCCTTTTCTAAGTCCATCTACTCTGAGCCCCTCTTTTTCATTGTGAAATGGATAGCCCCTACAGGTGCAGTGAGCTGTTTATAGAGTTCTCAGCTGGCTGGTGACAGAGCTAAGACCGGAACCTTGATTGTAACCCTCATCTCCCAAGATCCTTCCTGTCCCACCAGGCAGGACACAGGAGTGTCTGAGCAGAAGGCAAAATGCGAACAAACTGAGGGTTGCTAGAGGTGGGGGTTGGTTGGGGGCGGGGGTAACTGGGTGATGGGCATTAAGGAGGGCACATGATGGAACGAGCATTGAGTTTGTATGCGACTGATGAATCACCGAACTCTACCTGTAAAACTAATAAAATATATGTTAATTAACTGAACTTAAGTAAAATTTAAAAAATGAAAAAGAAGGGAAAATGCCATGGTCAATGGCATGCAGCAGATGCGGTAACAGAACAGATCACACCAAGAGGTGAGGCAAAGAGTCAAGGGAGGAAAAGGGGAAAGTGTGGGAGGGGAAGTGGGCAGCAGCTCTCATTCTGCTCTCCTGTCTGAGCAGGATCAGGATAAAGAGAAACAGCCCATCTGGCGAGAAGGGAAGGTACAAATGTTAAAATCACATTGAAGATGGATACAGGGTAAGCATCTAGACTGGGATATTCCTACCCTTGATGTGCCAGGAGTGCAGAAAGCTAGAGAATGGCTGTGGTGTATCTCCTAGTTGTATCCCTTTTAAATGTTATTTTTATATTAAAACAAACATAGGCACATTCCAGACTTACTGTATTACTTGCTGAATTTCTGGGCCTCATCCCCATCTCTGCAGGTGGCCTCTAGTTACAACCTGTGAAATGGGGACAGCTTATTGATCCCTATCTCAGGCTCAGGGAGGTTAAAAGGTTCCTCTAATGACAGCCAGGAAGTTGGCAGAGAAACTGAGTTTAGGACCAACATCTCCTGGCTCCTTGATCCCCCAAAGTAGAAACATGCAAGGGGAGTCAGTGATCAAATAGGAAGCCAGTTCAAGGCGACAGGCATCATCATCTAGCTGTTCCACTATGTGGCTTAAAACCTTTGGATGTGATGTGTTTATAGCTGTAGGACCACCCTTGTAAATGAAAACATTTCCAGGAAGGATCCAATCTTAAAATATTTTCCATTAACAAAGGTTACATGAGATCGGGAATAGGATGCAGAAAGAGTTGATGACCAGGGGCCAGGATGAGAGTCCAACAGTGGGGCTCTGCAGGGCTGTGGGAAGGCACAAAGGCAGGCTCTGCCCTCTCCACTGTCCTGGAAACAATCTGTGGCCTTAGAGCAACATTTATTGATCACCTAATGTGTATAAGGCACTAAGCAGCATACCTTGTGGATACACAAAGAAGTGTAAGGAAAGTCTCTGCCCTCTACATACTTAAAATCTAGTTGGAGAGTGCATAAGGTTTCTACTGCTGCTGTAAAAAAAAAAAAAAAAAAAAAAAAAAAACCTGCCACAAAATGGGTTGTTTAAAACAACACACATTCATTGTTTTACAGTTGTAGAGCCCATCTCACTGGGCTAAAATCAGGACTATGTTCCCTTCAGGGGTCCTTGAGGGAGACGCCATGTCCCTATCTTCTCTGGCTTCCAGAGGTTACTACATTCCTTGGCTCATGGCTACTTCCTCCATCTTTCCCACTTCACATCCCTCTGATGTGGACACTTTTCTTTGCCTCTCTCTCCCACTCTTAAGGACCCTTGTGATGTCATTGTGTCCATGTGGATAATCGGGATCATCTCCTGTCCCAACGTCAGCTGATCTGCAACCTTAATTCCATCAGCAACCTACTGCCCCTTTGCATGTAACATACATATTCACAGGTTGCAGGGATTAGGACGTGGACATTTTTGATGGGCAGTAGGGAACACTAGTCTGTCAACCAAAGGGAGGTTAAACATTCAGATATAAAATTCTTACATAAGGAAGAGCCACGTGGATCATAAGTGCAGCCAAGTTCAGGAAGGGAAAGACCACTCCCTGCAGGGGCATCTGGAGAGGCTCTCTGGGCCACTGGAGGAGTGAAGTACAGGAGATACCAGGACATGCTGGGAGATGAGGGGCTTGATCTCTGTGACCCCTCACAGCTGGCCAGTGCTGGAGTGTCACAGCCTACAGAAGCAGTAGCAGCTAAATAGCAGGAGTGGGAAAGGGCCTACTGGTGGCTGAAGATGCTTTCCCAGGGACGGGTCGTGGAGGGTGGGGACACCCAGCCAACCAGTGTGGCTTTGTCCCAAAGGCACGGAGCAGTAATCAAAGACTAACTAAAAAAGACACCCAATGGTGATACGTGGAATATGGGGATGGATGTTGATGAGGCGGGTGGGGGGTACATTTTCAACAATCCAGGTGGATGAGAGAGAGAGAAAAGGAGGGCAGTGAGGGGGCTGGAAAAAAGGCACAGGCACATGAGCTTCTTGGGGGCAAATGAGAGGATTGTGGGTTGTGGAAAGTGGTGGAAGGAAAGATGACACCTTAGGAGCAAGAGGAGAAGGCATGGGTGAGCTCCCCATCAGAAAATGGTCTGGTTGGCAGCGGAAACACAAGCTGAGGCCTGGGGAAGCGTCAGAGGTGCTTGGAGAAAGCATGGAAGGAACTGTCTGTGATCAAGGCAATGTAATAAAGAGGCATGAGGACTTGACCTTGGGAAACAACATATTTGGGGGTCTGGAGGAGGAAAGAAACCACTGAGGGAGACAAAAGGAAACGAACCCTAGGGGCCAAGGTGCTGGAGCAGAGCAGCTCCGTGGTTTATGGCATTATTAAGATACGAGCACCTTATCAGAGAAGGGAGGTGGTAAACTATTATCAGCCAGTGTGCTTATCAGCAACTAGTCCATCAAAAAACCACAGAGACCCAGGAAGGTGATAAGAGGTTAGAGCAGATGGGCAAGGAGTAAGAGAATGTCCCAGTCTGGGGCTCTGTCAGGAAGGGAGAATTCTAGACAGCATCCCCCATGCCATGTCTCCCCAGAACAAGTCAGGAGTGCTGCCCTCACTTACGTAGAGTCTTCTGAGAGGACAGACAAAGGGCTAGAACCAGTTCTGAGACTGCTGAGGTGGGGACCCCCTCTCAGTTTCCCCCCAGAGAGCCTCCAGATTACTGTTCTGTAATGCCCCTTGGGCAACTGTGCGTGTCCACAGTCTCTGGCATGATTGCCCCGCATGTGACAGACCAGCCACATTTCCCAGTTGCAAGGATGGATGGAAGAAGGGGACAGAGCCACTCAGAGTACTTCCCATCATGGTATTTCTCTACACAAAACTCCACTATGGCAAAGGAATAACAGCCATATTGTGCTGTTATATAAAACTCAAAATAAAGGCAAAACTAATGTGTGGGGCTAGAGGTCAGGACAGAGGTAACCCATGGGGCCACAGAGCAGGGGCCGGGTTGTCAAACAAGGGAGGCTTCTAAGGGGTGGGAATGCTGTTTCTTGGTCTGTGGATGTTTACATAAGGAGGCAGAATTGATGAAAATTGATCTACGCTGGAGTCTTGGGACTTGTGCATTTTTCTGTATGTATATTATATAGACATGAAAGAGTTTTTTTTTTTTTAAACTGCTGTGGTGGAAGAGGGTGCTGCGCTCCTGAGTGGGACGTCAGGAGCCCTGGGACAGGAAGAGGGAAGTGATGCCAAAGAGAGGTTGAGGAGCACAGAATGAAACGGGGGCCATCCACCAAGGGCCATACTTAGCTTTTCTCCAAAGGATGGAATCTGGGAGAAAGAAATATTGAGAGAACCCAGCATGTTTCCGGTTTTTCCAGCTGGGGTTATTTACAAGACTTGTTCTGGGTAAGCTCTCCAGGCATGGTCAGGGTGAGAGGCAGTTTTGTCGTTCACTGCTTGTCACAGGAAGAAGGCACATGGACTCTGCCATCAGCAGGACACCTGTCTCTGTGAGGATCAAATTTATATGCCAGCTTGGCTGGGCCATGTTGACCGCTTGCTTGGTCAAACACTAACCTGGACGTTACTGGGAAGGTAATTTTTATTTTTATTTTACTTTAATTTTTTTAATTAAATATTTTATGTATTTGACAGAGAGAAACACAGTTAGAGAGGGAACATGAGCAGGGGGAGTGAGAGAGGGAGAATCAGGCTTCCTGCCGAGCAGGCAGCCAGATGCAGGGCTCGATTCCGGAACTCCGGGGTCATGACCTGAGCCGAAGGCAGAGGCTTAACCACCGAGCCACCCAGACGCCCCTATTTTAATTAATTTATTTATTTTTATTTTGGGTGGGGTTATTTTTTAGACATGACTAACATTTGCCAAGAATTGACCTTCCAGGAAAGCATATTATGCTCCATAATGTGAATGGGCCTCATCCAATCAGTTGAAGAAGCGCTTAAGAGCACCTTCCCCCTCAAAAAAGGAATTCTGCTTATGGAACGAAACACAGAAATTCTACCAAGCTGTTGACTCAAGACTGCAGTGTCAGCTCTTGAATTTCCAGCCTGCCCTGCACGCATATTTTGGCTTAGACAGCCCCCACAGTCACATGAGCCAATTTATGTAACTATTGGTTTATAGAGTTCCTATTTATATTGGTTTACCCTGTTGGTCCTTTTTCTCTGGAGAACCCTGACTGAAGCAGTTTCCAATCGGCTGTTTTCCAGGATCTCAAAGCATCTTTCTCAGGCCCCCCCAGAAACAAGACAAAGTGGGGGGCAGGATTTCCATTTCGGGGTTACATCCTACAATCAGAGGCTCTTCCTCAAAGGAAAAGAAAGCCACAGCCAGTCCAAGCATCTAACTGCTGGCTTTGTCCTCTCTCAACTCAGTGAATGTCACCAGGCACATTCTAGCTAGCGCTGAAAAAAAGGAAGTACTGGGAGAAAGAAATATTGAGAGAACCCAGCATGTTTCTGGTTTTTACAGCTGGGGTTACTTACAAGACTTGTTCTGGGAGTCCCCACAAACTCCAAACAAACAGCCACATTCCTAGAGGGATCTCCAAACCCACTTCAACTCTGACCCAGTTAGATGCAGCGGAGGAACTGGGTGAAACAAACAGGAACGTTTGCAGGGCTTTAATCTTCTCCAAACACTGAAATATTGTTGAGATGTTTTATCTTCTATTGCACACGGAGGAGATTAAAAAGCCATGATAAATGGTGCACTCTCCGGGAGGGGATGCCATATATAGGGCAATACATAATTTCCTGCTTCTGGTACCGTTCGGGATAATTGTCCTGGTAACGTGAAAACAGGAGGGATATTAATTTAAGATTAAAGCACAATTATAAGCCCTGTCATACTGTTAATTTCTTTTAAATGCTTCTCTGAATAATTCCACCTTGCAAGATGGAATAAGCACACAATTAAAAACCGCATTAAGAAAATGAATAACTAATTAATGAATAAAAGGAACTCTGAAAAGAAAATCGGCCATGCAAATTCTAAACAATAATTTTAACAGCAGGCCAGATCTTAATCCTTTGGATCTTTGAAGACACTGCACTTGGTTGCATATAGATTACATCTCGCTCTAGATTGAGCTCTCAAACAGCTGTGTTCTTTTGCTCACGTGCTGCCAGCAATGGCTTTAGGTAAAGGCACTGCAGGCAATGAGGCTTCATCATTGATCAACTTGAACACTGTTCTACCCTCCAAACCTTGGCACCACTGTCTTCCCCAGTGCCTAAAATTCTACACTTTCTTTTGTCATCTAGCCAGAAATTCTACCAGGGTGATTCTGCCATTGATTCAGAATTCCATTACAGAATGCAAATATTCCTGTAGAGCTTAAAGGTGGACTATTCATTAGCACACTGATATGAATCAATTTAATTAGACTGCTTTCTTCCCAGCACCTAATTGAGGCCAACCTCTTGAGGGAGCGGAATGAAGGAGAGAGGAATGGTCATTTTGCTGAAAGGGTAATTGTAGGCTGAGAAAGGTAGGAATGGTGCAGGAGTGTCCTGGTAGCCCAAGGAGAGTGAGAGAGTAAGCCTCCCTAAGGAGCCTCCAGGACATGTCCACAAGGGAACGAAGATTTTAAGGATGAGACATAAGGATGAGGAAGTAAGGGAGAGCGCTATCAACTAAAACTGCCTTCTGTGTGCCAAACGAAGATCACTGTGATTATATACATTTTACCAACTTAGGAAACTGAGACTTAAAAATTCAGTAATAACAAAGACCACATAGTAATGCGGTAAATGGAAACAAAGAAATTAAAACCTCTGTCCGACTCCAAAAGCAATGCTCTTTCAACCACATCACACTTTCTCGCAGCAACTTATGAGTTAGAAATGATTGCTCCCATTTTTAATGAGCAAATCAAGGCTTTCAGAGGCTAGGGACGTGGAATCATTTGGTAGTTCCTGGTTTGAAAACATCAGGAATGTGAGCTAAAAGCTAGCACTTGGGCTCCTGGTCGCAAATACTGGAATGGCAGGAGACGAGGCTGAAATGTTGCAAGTGGGATGACGGGAACCAGGAAAAACTGCTAATGCTACCCACAAATCTGAGTCAAGCTCAAATCATCGCCTCCAGGCTCTAACAGGATGTTCTGACCTTGAACTAACTCAAGTTGCCAAACCTGGGAGAGAGTCCAAGTTACCCCCAAAAGCATTGCTCTCACTTCAAACCATCTTGCCCTAACAGCCACTGATAAGAGCTGCAGTTAACAGCTCTGTTATCAGGGGCGAATTACTAACACAAAAGCCTGCAGTTATTAAAATTATCACTTAATTGTGGGAGGATTGTGAGATAACCCTTTTCAGTAGGTGCTGGGAAGTTCTCAGAACACCGAGCTCAGGAGAAAGCCTGTCACTTGTACTGGAGGAACTTTCTCATGAGGCTGACTACAGCATCAGAGCCCAGGGCCGCCCAAACGTCCAGCCTCTGTGACTCTCTGCTTGCCGGGTAGGGTCGACTGGGAAGCCCTCCCAGGCTACAAGACTGCTAGCAGCCCGGCCTGGAGGCTCACCTGGCACAGTCTTCTCAACCACCAGCTCATCTGGGTCCCAGAATCATCCTGCCATCTACTCTGCTCCAGCTACTTGCCCCAATTCCTGCTCTTACTGGACTCCCCCTGCTCACTGACATCTTCCTCCCCCAGGGATCCCACCAACCCGGCAGGACCCTCTTTTGCCCATCAACCCCCAGCCCCTGACCCCTCTACCTGTGTCCTTCTCCCCAGTTTCCTCTACCTCCTAGAGCTAATCTGATAAACTCACCCACAGTCCCCACTGCAGGTCACTTCCTGCATCTGTCACACATCGCAGCGGGTTGTGGCAAGCCTAGCTCCCATCCATCTGTCAAGTTCCCACTATGTTCAGGGAAACGTGAGGGACCAGGTATCCACTGATGAACAAAAAGGCAGCACACCTTTGCCCTTACAGTCAAATGCTCTGAAGGCAGGGTCAGGTTGTATTCATGGATGTAATCCCAGCCCATCTTAAGGTACCTGATACATACTAGGTAGTCAAATTGCAATATTAAAGTTAAGGATATAATTACAGTTCATAGAGCTTTTTGATTACTGCCTTAAAATGCTTAAGTGTAAATGGTCAAAAGAGAATCAATAGGTTTTCCATTATAGATAGCATATTTACATCTTAATGAGAACCATTAATCCCTTAATCATCACTGCTCCCCCCTCACCCCTTCAACCCCCCCCTTCCATTAATGGCTAGGATTCCAGTTCCTGGAAGGCCTAAGAGGGAGCTATTTGAAGGAGAAGCCCTTCCAAATCACACTAAATTATCAGCCTTCTTCTCTAGGCACATAAAAAACAGGCCTTGATTGTCCCATCTGGACTCCCCACATGACAGCTAATAGAGTGCCCTAATAACATTTTTCAGGAATCTAAAACTTGTGGCCTAAAACCAAATTCAGACCACAGATGTTTTCTAATATCTATGATTGGCTCTGCATCGTTTCATAAAACTTGAATTTTACAAAGCACATATCTCAAATATGCCACAGGCCTCACCATGCCCTATTGTCTTATACCTGGCCCTAATTAACAGATACATGTTACTTGCCTGGCCCCCCATCCTCACCCCTAGGGGCAGTTGGATTTTTGGTTCTTGGGTGATATGCAACCATTCAAAATTACTTTGATGCCCATAATAACCTTATGAGTTAAGGTATTATTAGCTCCATTTTGCGGTTGAAGACTCAGAAGCTCAGGGAAGAAATAAGTGTCTCCATTTTCAGTCATGATTTTTTGTGGTCAGCCTGTTTTGTGGGTCTTGGATAGGTTATGTCGGTGACAATGACCAGTGACTATGGTGGCCTATAGAGTCTGGCTTCCCTCAGAGATACTTAACCTGGTCTCCATGTACCCCTAGAGGTTCTAGAGATGGAACTATTGAAATAAATGAATAAATAAAAATATAATAGCACACAATTTGGGTGGGTGTGCATAGGCTAGGGGAAGCATCTACAGCCCTCCATAGCTCTCAAGGAAGTATAAGAGCAGTGTGAGGTGACTACCTGGTGGCAATCATTTCCTGGAGAGTATCTCCCTCCTACTCACAGTATGTGAAGCTACCTGGTAGGGCCCGGGAGGGTCCCTACGCGTTTACAGTGAACCAAGTAAAAGAACCATTATCTGTTCTTGCCAGTAGTCCCCTGGATTATCTCTGTAACTGGTGGATGACATGTCTAGCCAAGTGTCTTAGCTGAAAGAAGAGTGAGTATCTTACCTGGAAGAAGACCCAAGCTCTTCTGAACTATCTGGCACTAGGAGCAACATAAAATATTGAGCAGGAATAAATGAAGGAGGATACAGTGTCTCAGCAAAATTTATCAAAACCAATAGGAAGTGAAGGCACTGAAAGTTTCCTGGTAGGGGGAGGGAGAAACTCAGAAGGCAAAAATGGCCCTGCAATACAAATCCAACAGGCCTCAGCAAGACTGCCATACAAAGACCCCTCCCACTTGCTGGAGATGCTCCCTAGACCTTGCCCCAGCTCCCATACTCATAATCATGACCTGGCCACCTTTCCTTTGCCCATTGTTATAAGGCACTTGAGTGTTCTGGGTTTTTTTTTTTTTTTAATGAAAAGTAAACTGCATATTTCCTATGCTTTAAACCTCTTAGTCTTACCCAAACTTTCACCAAAGTCTACAAAACCTTACATCATGCAACTCTTGATTACTTCTCCATCTTCAACTCCCACCTATGCTCATATTCATTTCCTTCATTGTACTTAGCGATGTCTGTAACGATCCTTTCCATTCATTCATTCAACAAATACTTATAGAGCACACAATACCCAGTTATCAGGTCCTACTGTAGGTGCTAGCAACACAGCAATGAACGAAATAAATTTTAAAAAACCAATAACCTGCCCTTGTAGAGCTTACATTCAGATAGAGACAGATTAGGAAGCTTGTTTACTTATTGGCTGTCTCTTCTGCTAGAAAACAAGCTCCTTGAGAATGAAGACTTTGACAACCCTGGTCAGCTGCAACTTCACTATACAGAACTTTGACCCATCATAGATGTTGAATAAAAATGTATTAAATAAACAAACAAAAGAAATTTTCTTGATTCAAGACCCTGTCCTCTGTTCAAACAGGTGTCTGATTGTGCTTTCCTCTGCAAGTGTGGACGAGCCCCTGAGAGGATCCTTCTCACACTGGGCCTCACCACACACTGGGATAGTATGGGTACAACTGCCCCACCCTGCGCCGACTTCTAAGCTTGGACAGTGAAGAAGAGTTGACTTTTCCCAGCCCAGGTGTCCCAGTCTGTCTCTCTGTGTTTTGGGAAGCCAGACAGAAACTCCTATTTGGGGGCTTCAGGCTGCCCCCTTCTCAGTCATGATGCCCCCTCTCCTTCTCACCAATCCCTAAGACAAGAAGTCTCAGAGGGGCCCTGCCTGCTCTGGCCCTGGCCGTACCTGCTGTCTCTTTCAGGTTCATTCAACCAGAGCCCTCAGATCATGACAAGGTCTTCTGTTTGAAGTGAGTGAATGAAATTGACTTCTGTTTCCACCATCAGACCCTACAACCACCATTCCCCTACTAGCCACTTTACTTTGGGTGGCATCCACCCAGACTCCCATTAATGGACGAAGATCCCTATTACACAGAATGGGTTAAAGAAGCTAACTTTAGAAATAATGCTTAGCACCTTCTTCTGCCAGAGCCTAAAACATTTCATAGGCAGCATCTAATTAATCTTCACCAAGTTCCCAAGAGGGGGAAAAAAAGAAAAGGCTTTTATTATCCTCTTCCAGCAGCAGAGAAAACATGGAGAATCAGCATTTTCCTCTGAGGAGTGGATCTGGGCCCAAAGTCCAGGGCTGCTACTTCCACAAGCCAAACAATGACCATCAAACTGTGCCCTGTCCTGCAGAAGGGACACAGAACAGAAACCTGAAGGTCCCTCCTACTGTGATGGGAGAAGGTGTCAATGACACGTCATGTTGCAGATCTTGTGACTCTACTTTCTTACTCTGTCCTTGAGAAGCATCAGTGTGCTTTGAGATGTAACAAGCTTTCATACTGAAAGATTCTTTTTCATCTCCCTGGGAAGCTGGGATACCTGGAGACTGTGTTTTGAAATACATACACTGACATGCAATTATACAGCTCTGGCTCCGCGGTGTAACTCCCTTTGTCAGATCACTGTCCCTGTGAGAATCTGCTCTTCACTTTCACCAGGATGACTCTCTCCCTCTCAGTGCTTCTCAGCTGCCGGATGCCCCCCGGGGAGAAGTGACTGAGCGTGGAGGGAGGCTGAAGGGGAGAGTGTCAGGCTCACCCTGGCTTCAGAGCACAGCCAGGCAGCTGGAAGGTGGCAAGAGGGGGTGTCCCAAGAGAGTGATTATGGGAAGAAAACTGGTCTCTGTAGACACCAGTTCCATCATCTGTGTCCCCTCGGTCTACTTCAAGTCACTCCTCAAAAACCCCACAGAGGACGCAACCAAATCCCAAGTCTGCCCTCCCAGTGATCCAAGTTCTAGATGTGACAGGGCAAATCACTCCTACCAGCGTGGTCATGGGCATCAGGGGCATACTGCCATGGCTCAACCAGGAATAACCGAAGCTCAGCCTCTGGAAACACAATACTCTCACCTGGAGATTCTTGACCTGGAATTCAGGAATTGACCAACTTCCTGAAATTATAGGCAAAACTATACAGACATATGACTCTGCCTGTTGTTCTGGAGAAAGAATCCACAGCTATCCTCAGATTCTCCTAAGGTCCTATTCCTTGACGATGTTAAAATTATGTATCCAAAGGAGCGACTCCAAGGAGAAATCTTCCAACAGTCCAAAAACCTGGAGGAGAGATGAGGGATAAGCAGGTCTGTTTGCTGTGCCCTTATATAAACAGCTGGCACTTGGGTGCCAGGAATTGCTCTAAACATTCTCCACTTAGAAATTCATTCCATTCTCACAGGCATCCTAAAAGGATCTATCACTGACTCCATTTTACAGATGAGGAAGAGGAGGCACTAGAAGCCACAGCAAGAGGCAAATCTGGATTTGAAAGCAGGCAGCTCGCGAGGAAGTCTGTGCTCCAGCTACAGCTCGATGGGTGTGGCTGCCTGGCGCCCCCCCCCCTCATTCCACAGCCCCCACACCTCCCATTCTGCGTTCCTCCTCTCCTAGGCAACATTGAAAGGATTGCCTCTGGGGCTAGGGAACCAAACTCTACATACCAACTACAACGAGAAAGACAATGGCTTTGGCAAATCTTTTCTCAGAGACTATACACTTGAGATGATCTATTATAAGCAAATGCTTTGTAAGATGCACAGTGCTACACAAATGTGAATTAGGATGACAACTATAGTCTAGGTTTTGCCTGATAAAGTACAATAAGAAAAAAAAATCATGCCAAGTGCTGCAGGATATTTCCGCTTGAACCAATCGGCTTTCTGCTTTCCTCACTGGTGACCACATTTTACACTTAACAACCACTCCTCATAAAGTTAATTTAAATGCACGAAATCTGACATTCTTTTTCAGAAGTACTGGAAACATAAAACTCCCACAACTAGAACATCTGGCCTCACAGTGGCACAGATGTGCATGCCACACATTCAGTGGGTTTTTTTCCCACTGCTCTGCACCCAGTGGGCCCTCAAATATTTTGTCAGTGTCAATGGTGACATTAGAAGCGGGTACACTTTTCCTAATGCTACTCCACATAATTTCAAAATTTCTAATATGCTCCAGTAAGACAGAATTTAATAGGAATCGTTCAGTGAAAATCCTCTTCATCTAACTGAAATTCTTTTGCTCAGAATCTCCAAACTTCACAGACATAGAAATATGGCTTGAATCTAATTCAATATATCTTATTTTCCAGAGTTAAAAACAAACATATAAGAAAAATCAGGCTGAAAAAAATATCCAACTGTGAAAACAAAATTGAGTTGGTCCTGCTTCTCACCTCAGTTTTCAAAGGATTTTAGATGGGCTTTCAACAGACTTCTCATTCATTCATTCAGTCGTTCACTGAACAAGCATTTATGGGCACTTCCAATGTGGCAGGCACTGTGCTGGATTTTTGGGCTGTAGCAGTAAGCAGAACAGAAAGATTATAGTCCTCAAATGAGGGAGTCAGAAATAAACAGAAGCACAATAAATAAGTGAATTAAAAATATACCAAAAAGTAACAGGTGCTCTGGGAAAAGCAGAGATGGATATGGAAGATCAGGAGCATGCATGGGGCTTGGAGGGGTTACAGCATTAAAGAAGGTAGTCAGAGTGGACTTTAGCTGTGAAGGTAAGAGTGAGAAAAACAGTAAAATCCATCAAGGAGCCAGTCACGCAGAGATCTGGGAGAAGAGCCATGCAAGCAGAAGCACTGAGGCAGAAGAAGAAGAAAAGCAAGGAGGCTAAGAAGACTGCAGCAGAAAGCTCCAGGAATGCGGTGGTAGGGGCGGGGGTCAGAGAGTGGGGGCACCTGGAGAGGACTTGACCCTGGAAGGCTTTTTAAGTCATTATAATGACTTTTGCTTCACTCTATGTGAGATGGGAGTCACTGGCACGTTTAGGAAGAAAGGAGGCAGCATCTGATTTTTATTCTAAAACCATTCCCCTCCGGCTGCTGTATTAAGCCCAGATTTTAAATGCATGTGTGGAGGCTGGGAGGGAGAATCAGGAATAGAAGCAGGAAGACCAATTAGGATGCCATTGAAGTTACCCAGGCAAAGAGAGGGGAGGAACTAGGAAGGTAGCAGTGGAGACGAAGGAGGAAAAAAGTGGCCAGATTCTAGAGCTATTTTCAAAGTAAAGCCTATGGGATTTCCTGATAGGGAAATTCCTATGGGATTAGATATGGGATATAAGAGAAAAAGAGTCAAGATAACTCAGGGCTTGGGCCTGAAAATTTTACTATCAAAGAAAACTAATTCCTCAGTTCTCTCGATGAAGCAGCAAAGAGAGCAGTGGAAGGCATGGATGGTCTTGGCTTATAATGGCAGATACCAACAGTCTGATGGCCAAGGGGCAGTTACCAAAAATGTCCTTCTCCACCCACTACCCCATCCCTGAGAAGGCACCATGGACCTTTATTCTCTCCATCTCTTCTCTTTCCATCCTCCTACCACCCAGAGCAAGAACTTCTAGCTGTAAAAGGTGTTGTGCATATCCAGATTCAGCATGTCTTTTCTTCTCTGATTCATTTGTCCTAATCTTCATTCTTCAAACTTCCAGGAGTGCTCCGAGTCCTGACCTGGTGGGAGCCATGAACAAAGGTACTGCTCATGGTTTTAGAGAGGCTGATTCAATTTCCCTTCCACTTCTGACCCTATAGAAGCGGAATGGGTTAAACACAAATTTCATGGATTAAGGAAATTTCATAGATTTTTCTGAACACACCTGAAAAACTGGTCTAGTAGATGGCATTTCAGTTACATCCTAACCCAAACCCAGAAGTTCATATTTGCTCATTTTACAGAGGCACCTCATTAAATCACTGTCTAGTCCGTAACCGGCTTTATTGGGACATAAATTCATTTCACTAAACCAATAAATGTTAATTCTTCACCCTGGAGATTCTAGTCGGTCTGGTTTTATTCGGCTCAAGCTCCTGAGGCTGCCATCAATTACTCGTGTTTGGGTTTATATGTCATTATGGAATCACTTTAGCTAGAACTAACGGGAAGTGAAAGGACAATAAAGCTAAGCCTCATTCCAAAGAGAATATGCAGAAGAGGGCATTCACCTGAACCCCATTATTCTTTTCTATAAATTAAAATATCCTGGCGTTCTGCAGCAGCAATCCATTATACTTAGATTCTCTGCGAAAGCTGGGGCCCAGCAAGTGGCGGGTACTAATAGCAGCAGCTGGAGGGCCTGGACTCAGAAGGCTTCAGCTGGAGACCCGCTTTGTGATAACGAAGTGTATGACTTTCAGCCAGTCGCTGATGTCACAGAAACTCGTTCTCCTCGTCTAGAAATAGAGCACAAAGCAACACCCATCTCACAAACGGAGGCAAAGGAGACGAGGCGGTGGAAGAGGGGGAGCACCAGGTTCAGAGGTGCTCTCCCTCTTTTCTGTTCTCCATTATTAACCCCAATTTGCCCCAGCAGCCTTCCACTGCGCTCTTAAACAAGTGATTTAACCTCTTGCAGCTTCCATGATCCCATTTGAAAAATGGGCCTGATCATATCTCCCCTCCATTTTCCCCTCACAAGGAACACAGATACACATCGCCTCTGTAATGCTCTTAGCATCTGACCGGAAATGGGGTCAATTTCAGAGGAATATAATACCACTGAAGCAGGATTCCATTTTTAAAAACAAAGGCATTATCTCTCCAACCAAATGTTCTCTCCTATGATGGAAGGTTTCTCTTTAAAGCCGTCAGCTCTTTTTTCCCCTCAGACAGAAAATGGCTTCCTCTCTCGGAAT
The DNA here is from genome assembly GCA_004023965.1 of Spilogale gracilis. Taxonomy (NCBI): domain Eukaryota; kingdom Metazoa; phylum Chordata; class Mammalia; order Carnivora; family Mephitidae; genus Spilogale; species Spilogale gracilis. The sequence goes on from PITA01010060.1 coordinate 35,719, forward strand.
CATATAGAACTTCAGCAGCAAGAAGGGAAAAAAGCAGAGTTGGCAAAAAGTAGAGGTGAATTGAATGCCTGTACATCCCATTCAGGATAAACTGCCCTTGGTGTAAAACAGTCAGTAACATTTTACAAGGAAAAAGTGCGGATAAATGACTGCAGTCCCAGGACAGTGCTCCTGATGGCTTTTTATAAACCATACACGCTGCCGGGACGCCTCCGTGCTGCCGGAATGCCTCCGTGCCTGCCGCCCCCTCTTTCCCCCGCCCCCTGTCCAGAGAGAGATCGTGAGTGGGGCTTCAAGCCAGCCTCGCCATCCGCGCCAGCAGGCTCCAGCCAGACCTCGCTCCATCTGCAGGCCAGAGCAGCTCCTGTTAGCATGGACTCCTTCCTGGGGCTGGAGCAGGTCCTACTGCCAGATTTGGACCTGGAAAGGTGGAGACAGCCCAGTGCTGAGCACTGAACAAAGGAGGAAGCGAACCACAGGGTACAATGGGGCAGGCATGAGTCACCTTGGGAAGCCGGTCCTGCCAGTTACAGTGTGACCTTGAACCACTTCCTCCTTCTTTAAAATGGAAATTTGTAAAACCTATATAGGTTATTGGCAGGATCGAGTGCTATGACAAATGCACTTAACGCAGAGCTGGTATTCAATATATTGTTATCCTCTTCCCTAGTTACCGGGGTTACCTCTATTAGTTACCTCACCTGGGATGCTGCCAAGTAATGGCGATTTGTAAATGAGGAAATGGAGGCACAAAGTGACTTGCTCAACAGCCACCTGTCTCCAAACCCACCCTCATGACTGCACAGAGTACAGCCTCAGCCTCTTTATTCAATAAGGAAACTGAGACTCAGAGAAGTGAGTGGGTTAAATGTCTTTCCCAGTCTCTCTGTAGATCAAGGTCAGGATTACATGTTTCCAGTTGAATGCTCTTTGCATTAGCCTAGAGTCTTGGAGTTCATCTTCATTTCACAGATAAAGAAACTGAAACCCCAAAAGACAATGACTTGCTCAAGGCTAGATTCCAAATATCAACAAAGGACCTCAAGCTCTTTCAGAATACTCTAACATGTCTTCATGCCCTATGAACTCCCAGCCTGTAGTTTCTAAATGATGCGTTGAGAGCCTGCTATGCAGCAGACACAGTCCCTGCTCTGAAGGGGAAGTGGAAGAAGTCCACAGGCAAGGGCACCTGACTGGCCCGTGCTTCCGCAAGGATAAGCCTGGGATGGGAGGGAGAGTGAGGGAAAGGTATCTAATCCAGCCTAGGGACACAGAGCTTAGCGTCCTGGAGGAAGGTAGGTCTAAGCAGAAGGTCTAGTCAAATGAGGTAAAAGGAGAAGAGTGTCCGGTGTCCAGGAAGTAGGAGGAAGGTGTCAAAAGCTGGAAAAGTACGGAAGGTGGCCTATTAAGAGAATTGGAGCAGGAGGGGAAAGCAAAGAAAGACCAGGCTGGAAAGGGAAGCCCACTGGTTTAGGACATTTAAACTGCTTCAACAGTGTGGGCTCCATGCTCTGAAAGGCTGCACAATGAACACGCCCACGAGTAGGTGGGTAAGACCTCTCTCACCCAGAGACAGCAATATTTGTCTGCTAAAATATACTGTTTCCCATCAATTTCCCATGAATATCAAATGGTTAAAAATCAAACTAATGCATGATGTATCTTGATTTCAGTAGTCACTATTTTTTCTCTGTGAACAAGATAGAGAAATATAGATGGAACAATCACCCTACTTTGTGAATGAATTTTATTTTCATTCTGGACATTTTAATCCAAAGAGTTGATTAAAAGGCTGGTGTCTCACTCCAGAGAAGTGTCTAGTAGCATGCCACCAAACTCTCTCCCCCTGATCCTTTTCTAATGGGCACATGCCAAGGCTTTGAGGAAGAAATGGAAGGCTTGTTTGTTTATCCAAAGTGAAGATGACTCCAAGACAGCAGGGGTGTTCAGTACTTCAGAAAAAGCCATTTTAAAAACATCAAACAAGTCATATAACTAAAATTAAATGTAGCAAGGACAAATGTAAAATCCTGCATTTAGACTCAAAGAATTTACTGCAACATGAGGAAGAACCTGATAGTGGTTGGTGCAAAAAAAAAAAAAAAAAAAAAAAAGTATTTCCATTAACTGTGTGACACAACTGCTAAACAACACAAATGGAGAAGAGCTGGAAAGAACTGAACAAATTAATAAGATCTGGCTTATATTTTCAGACTGCTGAGACCCCGGGGCAGGATAGTCCCAGGCAGGGTCAGGAAGAGTATTTCTGTGAGTCACTCCCACCCACCCCCACAGGAATGCCTCCCATACACTCCCCTCGATACGGTGCCCCTCGAAACCTCCTCTCCTGCTCCCATTAGCAATGACCTAACTGCTGGGAAGCTGTGACACAGAAAGCTGCAGGGACTTCTGCATTTCCACATTTCACCTCATTAATAGGTTCACAAAGCGGCTTCAGCACTCACCTTCAGTGACTTGGAGAAACTAGAGGTCGCTGTAACCCCTGAAGCTCTGTCGCAATGCCCATTACCTTGCCAGACTGGTGCTCACTGACCATCTTTTACATTACTGTACGTTTCTCTCTTCATCCCTTGACCCTACATGCAGAGAGGCCAAATGGATGTGCCCTCCCAGCCCTCCAGACGAGCTGGACTGGTCTGAATACTCCGTCTTAGCAGCATGCCCTGCATACAACGGCCTTGATGTAGCAAGATTCTGTCCACATCTAAAGAGGACGTAACCCAGGGTTGATGATCAACCCTTATTCACTGGATGAATGGGGAAGTTTCTAGGCATGTATGATAGGAGAAATGGCTAAAGGGGTTGGACGATTTGTCTCGGGGAAGCACTAGTTCAGATATGGTATCTGTCTTTGGACATCTGAATGACCATCTCATAGGGAAAAGTAACAAGCATACTCTGTGGAGCTCCTACACAAATAACTAGGTCGGAAATGTATAAGATGAGATGAAATGTATTTTGGCTCACGGTAAGGCAGCACTGCCTAACAATTTAAGCCATCCATAAATGAAATGAGCTGCCTAGAAAAGTGATGACTTCTCTGGCACTGGAGGTGTTCCCAGTGTATTAAGGCTGGGGGCAGGACTTTGCTGACAATACTCCTGCTTTGGTAGGAAGTTGGACCAGAGGTTGGGTTCTTTTTTTTTTTTTTTTTAAGATTTTTAAGAACTGAACAATGATTTTATTTATTTGACAGAGAGAAACACAGCCAGAGAGGGAACACAAGCAGGGGGAGTGAGAGAGGGAGAAGCAGGCTTCCCGCCGAGCAGGGAGCCCGATGTGGGACTCGATCCCAGGTCTCCGGGATCATGACCTGAGCCGAAGGCAGTCGCTTAACCAACTGAGCCACCCAGGCGCCCCCAGAGGTTGGGTTCTTTCCAAATCTATGGTTCTGTAAGCTGCTGAATCTTTGTTTAGGTTGAGAGGCTGCTCTGTGGCTCCTGTGTAAGTGCACAGATATCTGACTATCCAAAGACAGAAGAAAATGCAAGGGACTTGACTCATTATCTAGGCTTCCTTTCTGATTTTATTCCTTAAAATTAATGAGACTCTGGAAATTGCATTATTTCCCTAGATAAACTATTCTAGTTTATATCCCTTCTCGGAAAGATTTCCATTTTCTTCCTCCTAAATCTCTAGGCCTAACTCTTAAGCCCATTCCTTCTGGCTTGATGCTCAGCGAATATGAAGAACAATCAATCATAACCCTCATTATACCAATTCATATAACTGAAAATACATTGCGTAAAGCTTCTCTCCTCTAGGCTGAGAAATTCCAGTTCATTTCCTGCTCTTCTTAAGCGCTCTTTCTAATGATCTTCCCCAAGTTCCTCTAAAAGTTCTCTCAAACTGAGCACAGAACCCATAATGACTCCACTTGCTACAACAGTGTTTCCCAAAATGTGTTCCGTGGAACATTAGTTAATAGGGGTTTTTATGAAGTGTCCTGTGATCAATTAAATTTGGAACATTCTGGAACTAAGTGAAGTTAATCAGACTCCTCAGAGGTCTCAATGTGCATTATGAATTCTCCATGATGTGGTACATCGCACCTTCCAAACAGGTGCACAGAGATCTCTTTTAGAGCATCTCAAGGGGCTTGTGTTCCACATAACAGTTTAGCAAGCGCTCCTCTATAAAGTGATGTCCCCCCCATAGAGCTCTTCATTCTGGAGCCCTTTTCTAGCCATGTGACCAGGCCTCCCTCTCCTTCCCTCATGAATAGGCTCCCCAGCCATGTTCATCTTCATGGTTCTGCCTTCCTGCCACCATTCCATTTAGACCTCCCCTCACCTCCCAGCCAGATCCTATTCCAACTTCAGTCCCAACTTGAGCTGAACTGGTATGACAGAGTGATTCGGAGCAATGGGGATACCCAGAACCTCAACCAGTGCTATGCCTTCAAGAGGCAGATGAGGGGCGCCTGGGTGCCTTAGTTGATCCAGCTCTTGATTTCTACTCTGGTCATGATCTCAGGGTCCTGGGATCGAGCCCCACATGGGGTTCTGTGCTGAGCTCAGAGTCTGCTTGTCCTTATTCCTCTCCACCACCATCCTCCTGGCTTGTGCTCGCTCTCTCTCTCTCTCTCTCTCTCTCTCAAATAAATAAATGGAATCTTAAAAAGAGAGACATATGAGAAGACCAAAAATGTCCAGGTTGACTTTCCCACAGCAGGAGAGAGAAAGAACTGAGCTGAGAGGTTCCATCTCAGTGCTCCTTATGCTCACGATGGTGCTGGTCTACAAGCCAGGACACACTACAAAAACAGCTTCCTGGGCCTCTCTTCATCCCTCATGAATCAGACTCTCTTGAAAGCCTGTCTTTTTTAAGAAGCTCATAAGATACCCAACTGCTCTGCCAGGTTTGGGAACCATCATATCACATAGCACCAGCTCCAAAAGCAGGGTCACATGTCAAGTTCAATCCGGCCTCTGCTCCCAATTTATTTACTAATCTGGGCAAGTCAACTTATCTGAGTCTCTGTTTCTGATTGGTGGAATGAGTCAGTTGGACCAGTTAACTGGTAAGATTCCTTCTAGTAAGATTCCTTGATTCTATCATTTCTAAGTGCTGCCTTAGTTATGCTCAGCATTTACCCATCTATTCTGGCCGGCACTATTCTCTCCTGACTCCAAGGATTTGCATAACTATAACTGAATTATAATATATATGTAAAATATTCCACCTTATAATATTTTTGGAGTGTCTCTGATGGGAAAGACACTTCACAAAGTTATTGCTAATGCTTACAACAATCTTAAAGGTATTAATATCCTGTTTTAATAAAAAGAAACCAGGTGCCTACAATGTGAAATAAAATTTTCAAGGTCATGGCACTTTTAAGCTGTGGAACTGGATTTCTAAACTAGGTCTGCCTGATCCAGATGCTGTGTTCTGTCCACAGTGCCACACTGCTTGTAATGTGAGTCATGTTTCCTCATTAAAGGTGTAAGTTTTCTCATCATGCATCCTTTCTAGCACTAGCACCTAGCTGAGTATCAAGTAGGCACTCAATAAATATTTGTTGGCTTGATTAGTGAATTAACTCTCTCCTTCTACCCAGAGCACAGACCGCATCTTCTCCATGTTGTGAAAAAAGTACCAAACCCAGAGCCCATCTGCAAGTTTTCAGTTAGCTCAGAGCGGAAAATTGCATCTGTGTAGACGGCACCTGTAGACGGAAGCTTAATTAACAGGCTTATCTCAGATTGAATGAGTCGAAGATACAGTACCCCATGCAAAAGGCACTGGGGAATGTGTTGACTTGGAGGGAGCATGTTTCATTTCTCTTGTTTCATACTACTAAAACCATGTTAATGAAAATGTATTATTAGTAATAATAATAAAGATGAAAATCCTCCCTTTCCCGATCCCTTACAAATGTTGTTTTTCATTTAGAATCCTAAATCCCCCAGGGAGAAGAGGGAGGGAGTGTCACAAATCCAGATAATGATCTTGGGTATTACACTGTTCATTTGGAGCTCTGATTTAGCTAAGCTGACAGATGTTGGGGAAAAACATGTCTAGCCTGAAAACTCTCTGGTGGCCACCCAGCTGTGGCTGCAAACAGGAATGAGGTTTCTCCAATAGAGCTTCACGTTCATTTAAATTCAGGATTTGACATGCAGAATCGCCCTGCTCTAAAGGTAGAAGTTGAAGCTCAGTGATGTTAGGAACTGACTCCAGCCTGATGCTTTAGGGACCCACAACTGAGCCTAACCACACAGCTCACTCAAAGTCCTTGAAATTACTGTCGCTGGTTATGCCCTGCTGTCTTGACAAAACTGCCTTTCTTATTACCCGATTACCATTTACACTAGGAAAAAAAACACCTTTGTGTTAACCGCCATCATGTGACACTTCCTTTGTTCTCCCCCACAGCAGTTTAGAAGAGGGGAATATTTAATTCACCTTTAAATGATACCAATTTCCCTAATGGCAGTCTGAACTCATGTTTTTTCCTAAATAAATAGGCAAGAGGCACCTTGGGAAAAGACCCACTTCAGAGAGACAGAACAACATAAAGGGTGACCTTTGATGTCCTTGGACCTTAGTTTTCCCACCTGAAAAATTTTTTTAAGGCATTTTGATCTCAAAGGAGAAAATCTGCTCATGAAATATAAGGCAGGAGGTCTGCTCCTTGTCGTTGTCGTCAATAGTGGAGGGAAGTCAGCACTTGGCATTGGCTTCAGAGAGCAGAGGTCAGAAAATTGCAAGAGGCTCTTCTCTGGGCTCTAAACCCCAAGTAAACAAATGAGCCTGGATTTCAGAAATGCTTAGCACAAAATTTACGGCACCTAAATAGCTTGAATGCTTTCTGAGAAGAAGAAGCCTTCCTGTAATCTAGGATACATGGCTTAGAGCTTTGAGTGCTAATTTTTATTACAATGAAGGTTGTGGGCAGGAAAAAATGAGGGAGGTGCTTGTCAGCATATTTAAACTAATTCATAGAAAAGAAAAAAATATCAATAGGTAATCTGTCACTGTAAATGAGTTCTAACCACTGGTCCCTTAGAAATACTAGTGTCCCAAACATTCTCTTAGAAATACTAGCTTAGGGGCGCCTGGGTGGCTCAGTTGGTTAAGCAACTGCCTTTGGCTCAGGTCATCATCCTGGAGACCCGGGATCGAGTCCCACATCGGGCTTCCTGCTTGGCGGGAAGCCTGCTTCTCCCTCTCTCAGTTCCTCTGCTTGTGTTCCCTCTATGGCTGTGTTTCTCTCTGTCAAATAAATAAATAAAATCTGAAAGAAAGAAAGAAAGAAAGAAAGAAAGAGAGAGAGAGAGAGAGAGAGAGAGAGAGAGAGAGAGAAGGAAGGAAGGAAGGAAGGAAGGAAGGAAGGAAGGAAGGAAGGAAGGAAGGGAGGGAAGGAAAAAGAAAGGAAAAAAGAAAGAAAGAAATACTAGCTTCGTGGGGCAGCTGGCTGGCTCATTCTGAAGAGCATGTGACCCTTCATCTCAGGGTTGTAAGTCTGAGCCCGACCTTGGGTGTAGACATTAGTTAAAAATAAAATCTTAAAAAAAAAAAAAATACTGACCTCCTTACACCTAAATCCCATTCCCAAATAAATAAATACATTTGCAAACAGGGTTCTAAAAGGGGATTTTAATGAGTCACTTAGAGGTCAGCCATGCCTAGGACTGAGGACTGTGGAGAGACCTGATCCCCAGCCCCCATCCCTTGGTCATTACCAAGGCCTTGAGACTACCCTCTTGGACTTTTATTTCCTTCTCAGGCTCTGGGTCCTAAATGTATTCTGAGCTACTTTAAAAGTCAGCCATCTCATTTAGATGACAGTAGTAGACTCATTGTGCCAGCATCAGCTCTGCTATAATCTCATCAAAATTCACTCGTGTCTTGATACAAAATGGGAGAACAAAGGTATTACTCCAGGGTCAATTGTCCATGAGAATGCCTAAAATTTATATTGCACCTTTATTTTAAAGGGCTCCAAAGTCATCAGAGGAAGGCATCCACATCTAATATAGCCTCCCGGAATGATAGCATAATTCCTCCTTTCCCCCATCTTTATGATGGAGACAGACTCCTAAGCAGAGAGTTTATGTATCTTGTTCAAGGTCAACCAGCTCATACCTTCACTCCTTCATCCAACAAATGTTTGTGGAGCATCTTTTCTGTGCCAAGCTTTAGAACAAAAACAATGACTAGCACTCTGTCCCTACTCCTAGAAGGGCAACAAGGTGGGATGAAGAGATCTGTGGAAAGATTATCACAGGGAGGTGGTAAGCCTATCATTGAGATGTGTACTCCAGGGAGCTACTGGAGAAGAAAAAAGCTTCTATTTATCTGAAGAAGAACAAAATCTAGAGTAGAACCTACATGTTAGTTAAAAACAAAATGAAACACGCAAACAAACAAAGAAAAATAATGCCTAGTCATCTGTCTCCTAGACCAGCAGTTCTCAGCCCAAGCAGAACATGAGAAGCACCTGGGAAGCCAAAGGCCAGGCTCTCCATAGATTCATTGAATCAGGGTCTCTGGTATAAGGACCTGTTATGAACTGAAAGTTTATGTCCCCCTAAAATTCATACTTAAAATCCTATCCTCAATGCAATGGTGTTAGGAGATAGGGCCTTTGGGAGGTAACTGGGTCAGGAGGATGGCGCCCTCATGAGTGGGACTGGTGCCCCTACAGGAATAAACAAAAAGAGTTGTCTTCCTTTCTTGACACTCTGTCTATCTCGTTCCCTCCCTTCTCTGCCATGGAGGGTCCAGTGGGAAGCTGCGCCCCCTGCAAACCAAACCAAGAAGCAGTCTCCGACAACACAGCAGAACGGCCAGCACCTTGGCCATGGGCTTCTCAGCCTCCAGAACCGTGAGGAATAAATGACTATCGTCTAAACCCAGCCCAGGCTACTCTTGTTATAGCTGCCCCAACAAACTAAGTACCTGTTGAAAGGTTCTTTCATCTTTGTTGAAAGGTTCTCAAGTCATCCTATGGTGTACTATCCTGTGGAAAACCACCATATTGACTAAGCCAAGGCTGTCTCAACAAAAGCCCACAGCTTCTGTAATAAAGCAGCATTGTTTATCTCTCTACATGTCTGCCACATGTCACCTTCTAGATCATCAGCCCCTTCAGGGAGGAAACTAGGCTTTTAACTCTTCCACAGCTCCATTCAATCCCAGGGGACCAAGTGTGCCATAGATACATGGAAAATATTCAGCAAACACCTCCACTCCAATGAAGAAGATAACAAAATGATGTTTGAACTTGTCCATGAACGTCTTATGTTCATAACTCAAAGGCTAAAGTGGTGCTGACACAATAATGAAGTATAACAGGTAGGCTTATTCAGCTGGATCAGAAAGATGAGTATGATTCAATCCAAAGACAATGACTGACTTGATGACCAGCCCCCATCTACTAATGAGTTTTTCCTCTGGAAAAGTGGAAAAGAAAATGTTGCCTAAGCCATCACAATGCCATTTATTAGAGGGCAAAGGACTTCAATTCCAGTGAAGTGAATTTTTTTTTTTTTAAAGCAAGTTGACAACATCCAGCTCTCAGTTGGCAATCAATGGATATAGAGGAAAATGAATTCAGGCTTTTGTTGGATTGACTGCTGGCCTTGTAAAACGGAAGCCACTGGGAAGCTGTGCCAGGTTTGGGGTCCACTAAATCAGTCAGAAGTTTTCATCGCTGAAGCCGCCCTGACAATGGTCGTCTGGGACAGCAGGACAAATGGGGACTGCTGGCTGAAGCCTGTCTGGTGAGATGCTGCTCGGCGAGGTGCCCATGCCAGCTCGCTTCTCCTACGCCCAAGACACAGTAGAACTTTTCTGACTGAACTAAATCCTCCAAGCCTCATTAAATCACACTTTAGTACCACATTGTTCGGCCATCGCGGCTCCCAGTGTTGTATGTCAAACCTGTCCCCTCACCGTCTCGGATAATAAAATGTTTTATGGTTTTGCTGGATGATTGCTCCGCGTCCCTTTTATTTTCAAAATGGCACATAATAAATACCCCCACAGAGGAAAGACTGATTTAATGGAAAACACTGCACTGGCTAGAGCCAGAAGCAATCAGGCTCACCCAGAAAAGACAGCATAGCTGGTGGGGGTTCTGGAACCATGTCATTTGCAAATGTTTCCTCATCCATTCATGAAAAGCACAACTAGCAGGATCTAACTCTATGCCCCCAAATAAGTGGCCTATGAACAGTCTGTCCAACTGATATGGTGCCCCTGCACAGTCAGTCCTAACCTGGCTGCAATGACCAAACCTCAATTCAGCCAAAGATACCTTGTAGAAAGGGATCCAACGGGCACTTACACGCTGTGCTAAAGAAAAACTGACAGCTCCTGCTCACTTCAGGGGGGCCAGGGAGCACCTTGTCATTCTCGGCACATCCGTACCTTCCCCCTGAAAGCTAATCCTGTGAGCCCTATCATTTTGTTGTCTGATAGCGTAACTGCCATTCCCTCTCAAAAAGTCCAATTTAGCTTATAAAGGAGGCACCTGTTATCTACCATCGAGAAAGTATGGAGTTCTGATTTGAGTGCAGTCTGATATTTTGATATCCCAATTCAATTATTTTAATAATACACAGGCTTGAATTTCAATCCAGCCTAGTTCAGTCGACTTTTAAAAAATGAAATTTTGATGCCTTTTTGTAAAAATTAGCATTTGACTTTGGTTTTAGGTTCCACAATTGGTATGATATATTCCATTTTAGCTTTGAAGCTTCTGCTAAGTACTTTGTTACAGTCAGACTCATTATCTGGGGTATCACCATGCTTGTGAATTGTATCCTAATAACATGATCACTACCAGGAGATTCCTCATGTAATTTAGTGAAAAGTTAACAATGCTTCCGATTTAAAGTTACAAAAGAATATCTCCAGATCTATTCACTAAACTCAAATATATTTAAATAATATCTCCTTTAGTTATTATTATTTAGAACTCTGAGACCTTAAGGTAAGTTGGAGACATACGAGTTAGCCAAAGAACTGTCTGTATTGCTTCCTAGCATAAAATGCAAACGTCAAACATCTTTGAAGGGTGAAGAGATATATTTATTAGTGGTCACTAATGGCCACCTTTAACCAATGACACCATCTCTTTAAGGAAACAGATGAGTCACATTTGTCTTGTAAGTAGTAGGAGTTAATTCATTAATGAAGTTACTGCTCTTCCTAGTCAGGACGTTAGCCAGCGACTAGCAAAATGGATTCTCTTTGCCAAGATCCTATCAGTCAAAAGAAAGCAAGTATTTCTCTGTCAAAAGCATCATCTTCAACATAAACAACCTTTTTTAGAGTGAAAGAGGCTTGTCTCAAGTAAGACCAGCCAGGGAAGGCAGTGGAGGGTGGTGGGGGCAGACAGCTGCCTGAGCTGCGCCTTTATCTAGAAAGCCAATCATTCAACTCAACTGTAGTCAGGGCTGCAGGCCTGTGTGTTATTGATCCATGGGGACATGTCCACCAACCAGCCACCACCTCAATGAAGAGGTGGACATAGCTCCCTCAGAAGCTTTCAAGACTCTTTGAGGAAATTATAAATAACCAGTCATATTTGTATAATTTTCCTAGCCTCTGCTTCATAACAGGAAAGCAAGAGAAAAGCCTGGAGATCCCCCAAGAATATAAGGGCCTTGCAAGACTCCCTTCTGCTGTGGTCATCTCCCCAGGTATTGAGAAGGAGAGAATGGCCCATGTTGTGGCTCTAAGGTGGGCTCCCCAAACTTTCTCTATTGCATACCCAGCCATAAGCATCCTGAGCCCATACTCCTCATAAGTTTATATTTATTTATTCATTTATAAAGTAAACACAACTGCATTACTCTATCATGTGCACTTTTTAAAATTTATACATAAATCAGACATTTTATAGCAAAGAGATAAAATAAATACAGGACTTCTGTTTCTACACACGAGCTATCTCAATCCGTCTTTCTGGCAAGAACAACTAAAGATGCTAGATATGTATTTTCTTAAATCTATGTAAATGTGAGGATAAAGCTTCCAGAGGCTAAAAACTAACTGAAGACGGAGCCCAGGGACGTCAAGGGAGCAATGAAGGCAGCTTCCACCTGAGGACATTTGCTTACTCTGGTGAAGTTAAGCTTCAGTTTTCACAGCCTTGGGGATGGTGCAGTAGATAAAGACCTTCAGATCTCTCCGGTTATGGAGAGTCTGATGTGAGTCCCCACTCATAAAGCTGGGATCCCAAAGGGCTCTACTCTCCATGTAGGGATAGACTCAAGGTACAATCACCTCCCTGCTTCCCTGCTTAGGGGACAGCAGAGAAATTTTGCCTATTCTAAACTTTGACATGAAGTAGAGAAGAAGAGAAAAGTCTTGAGAATTCCTAACCAGCAACTGACCTTCGCACAGCTTTTCAGTCCAAGTTCAATAAACCTTAAGCCAAGACTTTAGTTTAAAGTCATCTTAAGTAGGTAGCATTCCTAATGCCTGATAAAAACAAATCAAGGATTCTCTGAAATAACTTCAACTCAGGTTTTAAAGAATTCCGACTAAGTTGTAAGAAGTAGGATATCATGGCAAAAAGAAATTACAAAATGCACAAGGAAGTAAGAGACTCTGAACAAGAGCCTAAAGAAACAATTATTTGACAGAATCAGTCATGGAAAAACCCAAAATGTTAGAATAATCAGATTCAGACTATAAAATAAAAACACATGTTTAAAAAAAATAAAGGAGAGACTTAAAATATGTATAAGGGAGAGGAAACTAAGTGACCAAGCTTATTTGAGAAAAATACATGCAGAACTCTTAGAAATTAGGGGCGCCTGGGTGGCTCAGTTGGTTAAGCAACTGTCTTAGGCTCAGGTCATGATCCCGGAGACCTGGGATCGAGCCCTGCATCGGGCTCCCTGCTCGAGAGGAAGGAGCTTCTCCCTCTCTCACTCCCCCTGCTTGTGTTCCCTCTCTAGCTGTGTTTCTCTCTGTCAAATAAATAAATAAAATCTTTTTTAAAAAAAAAAGAACTCTTAGAAATTATATTTTTTTAAGATTTATTTGTTTCTTTGTTTGTTTATTTATTTATTTATTTTAGAGAAAGAGACAGGCTAGGGAGTCTTAAGCAGACTCCCCACTAAGGGTGGAGCCCAATGAGGGGCTTGATCTCACCACTCTGAGACCATGATCTGAGCCAAAACCAAGAATAGGACGCTTAACTGACAGCGCCTCTCTGGTGCCCCTAGAAATTATATTTAGAAATTAAAACAGTGGATAGCTTTAACAGATTAGATATAGCTAATGATGTAACATAATAATGAAGAAAACTTTAGAAATTATCTGAATTTCATCCCCAAAAGATGAAATTAGACAGTGCATTAAGTGACATTGAAAGCCAGAACAGATATGTCCAATCAGAGTTGCAGAAGAAAAGAGAGTGAATAAGGAGGAGAAAATAATCAAGAAAAAAGAAATAAGAATTTCCCAGAGTTCATGAAAGACATCACCCTAAGATTCAGGGTATCTAAGGAATCTCATGCAGCAGATTAAATTTTTTTTAAAAATCGATAGCTAGACACATCAGAGCGAGCTTGCAGAACACCAGAAACAGAGATGAGCAAAGAGCCCTGTTGTCTATAAAACAACAACTATGAGACAGAGATACTGACTTCTCAACAGCAGCCAGAAGACAACAGGATGATACAGAAATGCACTTAAATGGAAATAATGAGCAACCCAGGATTGTATAACCAAAATATCATTCAAGATAAAGGTGAAATTTTCGGAGAAAAAAAAAAGAATGTGCCACTAAAACAAATCTTAAGATACTGCAGTCAGAAAAAAAACAGATTACCTTGAATGAAACATCTTAGATGGAAGAAAAACATGATGAGGAAAGAAAACAGTAAACATGTGGTCAACTCCAAACACATGACGTATAAAATACATAAAAACAAACTGCCTTTCTGCATGGTGAAGGGAATAAATAGAGAGAATCTGGGTCCCTGGTATCTTACAACATTTCAATCTGAGCACATACTTGGAATCATTACTTCCAAAGATACTGTAAGTGAGTGGGATTAAGGTATGATTTATATACGATAAAATGCATGCATCTCAAACGTTTAGTGCAATGATCTGTGACAACTGTATACAACCACATAATCACCACTCAAGCAAGATATAGACTATTTCCCTCACTGGAGAAAGTTCTCTCATGCTCCTTCTCAATATCCCTTCTCCAGAGGCAACCTCTCTTCTGATTCTTATAACTCTAACTTAGTTTTGTCCATTCCTAAAAAGTCATATAAAGGAATTATGTGAATCATTCTTTTGTGTTTAGAGTCTATTGCTCAACATATTTTTTTAAAGATTTTATTTATTTATTTATTTATCTGACAGAGAGAAACACAGGACTAGAGGACTGAGAAAGAGAGAAGCAGGCTTCCTGCTGAGCAGGAATCCTGATGTGGGACTTGATCCTGGGTCTCCAGGATCATGACCTGAGCTGAAAGCAGCCGCTTAACCAATTGAGCCACCCACGCGCCCCTGCTCAACATATTTTTGAAACTCATCCATGCGGTGTATCAGCAGCATGTCCTTTTTATTGCTGAGTAGTATCACATTATGAATATACAAACTTATGTACTCTCCAACTGATGGACATTTGGGCTGATATTCTCCTGCTGATGGACATTCTAGTTTGGGATTATTGTAATAAGCCTGCCCGGAACTATCTTATAGAAGATTTTTGCAAATGCATGCTTTTGTTTTGGTAAATACATAGGAATGGAATTTCCTGTGTCACATGTAAGTATAAGGTGATGAATGTGTAACTGCCAGCTTTCCAAGGAGATTAAATCATTACAGGGCTATACTAGCAATGTAGAATTCCAAATGTTCCAACACTTGATATTATCAGCTTTTAAAAGAAAATTTGCTACTCTAGTGGGGCTTTTAATTTTCATTTCCTTGATAACTAATGATGTCATGTTCTTATTAGCTGCTAATGTATCTTCTTTTGTGAAATGTCTGTTTTAGTATTTTGTCCATTTTTATTGATTTGTTTCTCTTTCTATTGTTGATTAATAAGAGTTCTTTATATTCTAAATATGAGTATTTTTCCAAATACAGGCATCTAATGAACAGAAATTTTTAATTGTAATGAAGACAAAATCAGTATATTTTTGTGCCCTATCCACAATTCTTTGCCTACTCCAAGTTCATAAAGATAGTTTCCCATTTTCTTCTAGAAACTTTATTATTCTTTAAGTTTTAAGTATGTGATCCATCATGAATTAATTTTTGTGGATGATGTGAGGAAGGGATTGAGGTTCATTTTTTTTTCATACAAATATCCAGTCATTCCAATATATTTTAAAACACCTACCTTTCTGCAAGTGAACTGCATCAATACCTTTATTAAAAGTCAGTTGAGGGCACCCGGGTGGCTCAGTGGGTTAAGGCCTCTGCCTTTGGCTCAGGTCATGATCTCAGGGTCCCGGGATAGAGGCTCGCATTGGGCTCTCTGCTCGGCAGGGAGCCTGCTTCCTCCTCTCTCCCTGCCTGCCTCTCTGCCTACTTCTGATCTCTCTGTCAAATAAATAAATAGATAGAGAGATAGATAGATAAAGTAAGTAAGTAAATAAATAAATAAATAAATAAATAAATCTTTTAAAAATAAAATAAAAAATAAAAGTCAGTTGACCATATATATGTGGGTCTATTTTCAGTTTCTTTTCTATTTCACTGACCTGTCTATCCTATATCAATATAATACTGTCCCTACATAAAAACTAAACTTTCTTGATTATTATAGTTGTATAACATCTTGAAATCATCTGTGTGAATCCAATTTTGTTTTATTTTTCAGGATTATTTTGCTAGACCTTTTGTATTTTCATAAAAATCATTGATACATCTTGACAATTTCAACATAAGCATCTGCTGAGCTGTGGACTAAGAGTTCACTGAGACAAGAGGTCATTTTGAGGAAAATATCCTAACACTATTTATTTATTCAATCCATTAACATTCTACCTGAACTTTGTTTAAGCCATTTCTATCCATTTAAGGCTTTGTGACTAGGTCAAAATTAACTCTAATTACTCCATCAATAAAGGAATGTAGGTAGAATGTCTAATTTCCAGAAAATAAAGTGAGGAAGATGAGAAAAATATTAAGTTACTCAATCCAAAGAGATAAAGAAAGAAAATTTAGAAAAAAATAATCATCACTGAAAGCATAAAAGAAGATGGCAGAAAAATATCCAAATAATAGCCATTATAATAAATATGAATGGGCAGCCAGGATGTCAAACTAGAATGTGCTGCTGGATCCCTCCACCTAAAACAATTGCAAAGAAACTATAGAAGCAAGAGACGGGAGTGGATTTCAGAAACTAACCACAGAATACGAGAAAATTCTGGAAAGATGGAAGTATGACTTGAGGTTGGTATCAGAGGGTAGGCGGGAATGTAAGTGGTACAGTCTGGGGCTGGGAGTAGGCACAGACAGAAGTAAAGTATAGATCAGTAGGAAGATTTTTAAATTCTACACCTGCTTCTTCCCCACAACTGCCTTGATATATTCTCTGCTTCTCTCTTCTCTGTAGACATCAATGGAAATGGTCCACAATGCAAGTTCAGTTGTCCAAGAAGGAAAATAAGGTACATGTATATATGCTTTGTTAAAGTGAACAGTTGAGGAAAACAGGCATTAACTGACCATCTACCCTCAGCCTTAATTCTTCTACAACTTGCCTCCCAAAGCCCCAGAGCTGCTGGGTAACAAGCTGTCAGGGTGCCTTTACCCAGTGTGACAGCTCCCTAAAGTTTTAATGTGAAATAGTGACCACGGTTGTTGCCTGGTGCCATGACAGCAAAGCAGGGGAGGCCACGAGTGGCTCGTGAAGCTTGGACTCTCCTTGCAGGCTGGCTCCCTCCCTTCTTTTTAAATTCAAAGACCTGATAGATTGGAGCCTGGCCTCCAGCCCCTTTTCAGTACACCCTCCTGGATCCTCAAAGAGTACCTCAAAAAAAAAAAAAATGCAACGAGTTGGGACTATATACTGAAGCTGATAAATCTAATTTGCAAGAAACTCAGTGAATATATTAAGGAGATAAAGGAAGATATTAGCCACTTGAAATAAGAATATGAATCCATTTTTAAAAAGGAAATATTATACATAAAAGTATGGAAATTGTAATACAAACAAGATAATGAAATAAAACTAGACTTTTGGAACTAAAGAAGGAACTGTGAACATGTATACTAGAAGTTCATATTGAGGAACTCTTGAGGAGGCAACAGTCAAGACTCAAAGATAAAAATATATAAAACAAAAACTAAGAGATACAGAGGTTAAAAGTAAAGGTACCAATATATAGGTAATAGGAATTAAAAAATGAAGAATCCAAATGAAAAAGAGAAAACATTTTAGGAATACTGGAGACAAACTTTCCCAAATAACTTAGACTGAAAGAACTCATAGTGCAAATGATAGGAGAGATAAGAAAAAATTTGCATTCTAAAGAAATCTAAGAGTATTAAAAAGAAAAAGAAAATTCTACAGCCTTGCGGGAGGAGTTTGCGGAAGATCACCTCTAAAAAAAACAAGAATCAAGCACAATGAGATAGCACCTCATATGTATTAAAATGGCAATCATTTAAAAAGAAATCACAGGGGCGCCTGGGTGGCTCAGTTGGTTGAGCAACTGCCTTCGGCTCAGGTCATGATCCCAGAGTCCTGGGATCGAGCCCTGCATTGGACTCCCTGCTCGGCAGGAAGCCTGCTTCTCCCTCTCTCACCACCCCTGCTTGTGTTCCCTCTCTGGCTGTGTTTCCCTCTGTCAAATAAATAAAATATTAAAAAAAAAAAAAAAGAAATCACAAGTGTTGGTGAGGACATAGAGAAAAAGGAACCCTCGTGCACTGTTGGTGGGAATGTTAATAGTACAGGAAAACAGTATGGAGTTTCCTCAAAAAATTAAAAGTTGAACTGCCATATGACCCATCAACCCCATTCTGGGTATCTATCTGAAGGAAATAAAAGCAGGATATGGAAGATATCTGTACTCCCATTTTTACTGCAACATTATTCCCAATAGCCAAGATATGGAAACAACCTAAGTGTCCATCAACAGATGAAAAGATGAAGAAGATGTGCTACGTAATACATAATGAAACGTAATTCAGTTATAGAGAAAAGAAAATCCTGTTTGTGGATCCCCTACATAGTCCCACATGGTCAGATTTTGAGGACATCATGCTAAGTTAAATAAGTTAAGCAGAGACACAAATATTCTATGATATCACTTCTATATGGAATCTAAAAAGGCCAGACTCATAGAAACAGAGAGTAGAATGGTGGCTACCAATGGCTGGGGGGCAGGGAGCAGTGGGTAGAGAAGGGAAATGTCAGTAAATAGTACAAACTTCCAGTTCTAAGATGAATAAGTTCTGGGGATCTAGCATTCAGCATGGTGATTACAGAAATAATACTGTATTATATATACTTCAAAATTGCTAGGAGTATAGATCTTACATGTTCTCACAGCAAAAAAGAATAGTAATTATGTGACGTGATAAAGGTCTTAGCCAAAACTATGGTGGTAATCATTTTGCAACATATAAGTGAACAAAATCAACACATTGTACACCTTAAACTTACATAATGTTATATGTCAATTACATTTTTTCTTTTTTTATAATCATATCTTTTTAAAGATGGGGAAAAAATGAAAGAAACACCAAATTGATATTGGATTTCTCAACCATAATATAGGATGTAAGAAAATGATGAAATAATATTTTAAAGAATTTAAACTTTTATTTAAATAATTTAAAGAATTTAATATTTTAAATATTTTAAAGAATTTAAATATTTTAAAGAATTTAAAATATACAGCCAACTCACTATGTAGCTATGAAGAGGTTAAAAAAATATTCTCAGGCATCTGTGACTTCACAAGTTTGCCACACAAAGACCCACATTTGGGGGAAAATAGTTAAATAGCTGAAGAAAAGATTCTAGGAGGTGTTGCATCAGATTTGAAAACTAAGTCATTATCAGTCTCATGATATGTACTGCTGTCTTAAAAAGAAAGGAAGGAAGGAAGGAAGGAAGGAAGGAAGGAAGGAAGGAAGGAAGGAAGGAAGGAAGAAAGAAAGAAAGAAAGAAAGAAAGAAAGAAAGAAAGAAAGAAAGAAAGGAAGGAAGGAAGGAAGGAAAGGGTTATGACCAAAGAAAAGGAAATGTCGTTCCAGTATCTAGATCTAAAATTCTAGACATCTTAACAAGATCAGAGGAAGAGGTTCTACACAAAAGAGGTATCAGAGCATGCCAGATACTTGAAGTGTTAAGAAGGTATGGATGTTGATAAGCTCAAGAAATCAGGGATAAATAAAAATGAGTATCAGTTTGAAGTTAAGGAAGCTACCATATGAAAAAAAATAATACTAAACAACAGAAGAAAACTCAAACCCTATAGTGGAAGAAAGGGAGAAGTTTTCCTATTTAAAATCAATTAATTAGGGGCGCCTGGGTGGCTCAGTTGGTTAAGTGACTGCCTTCGGCTCAGGTCATGATCCTGGAGACCTGGGATTGAGCCCTGCATGGGGCTCCCTGCTCAGCAGGAGGCCTGCTTCTCCCTCTCTCAGTCCCTCTGCTTGTGTTCCCTCTCTAACTGTGTTTCTCTGTGTCAAATAAAAAAAATTTTTTTTAATAATAATAAAATCAATTAATTAACATATACTATGTTCTTAGTTTCAGAGGTAGAGTTTAGTGTTCATCAATTGCATATAATACCCAGTGCTCATTACATCAAGTGCTCTACTTCATGCCCACCACCTAGTTACCCCTCCAGAAACCCACAGTTTGTTTCCTATAGTTAAGAGTCTCTTGAAAGGAAGAAAAATTAAGCAAAAAGAAAGCACATGCTATGGAAACATAAAATAATATGCTAGAAATTGGTTCTAATATCACAGTAAATAAAATAGACGTCAGTATGTTAAACTCATTGATTAGATAAAACAAACTACAATGTAATAAAATGTTGAAACATACATCCAAAAGTGGCATCTTAAAGATTCATGGAAAGGCAAAAAAAAAAAATAAATAAAGGGTTGATGAGACACCTATGGACAAAAACAGAGCTAAGGATTAGTAATCTTAGTGTCCAACAACATACATTATAAAGCAAAAAACATATATGTCATAAATGTCCAAAAAGTGGTAAAATAAACAATAGGAGAAAAAATACATCAGTCACGCAGGTGATCATACTGCCTCAAAATATATTAGGCAATAATTGATAGAACTGCAAATGAAATAATTAGTTGGAGATTTAACTTACTCTTCTCAGAAACCACAAAGTCAAGAAGTCAAAGGACACTGAAGATATGAACTAGGTAGCAATTAAGTCTGATCTTAGAGCACTTGCATCATTATAAGCATACATGGAACATTTACATAATAGCTATGTATTAGGTCAGAGAGGAAAATACAAAACCTCTAAATGATCAATATCTTAAAACTGGGTAATGTGATTTTAATTTTAATGTAAAATTAAAAATTAATTGTAAAGGGTATCTTTAAAAATCTCACTAAATAACATTAACAAATAATTCCTGAGTTACAAAAAAAGCAGAGATAAAGTAAATTTTAAAGTGATAATGAAAACAGTACATACCAAGAATGTAGAACAGAAAAGGTACTTAGTTTTTTTATAGCTTTCAAGTACATGAAGTGATGGAGGTGTGGTGCCAATCACCTTGCAATTTGTAAGTGTAGCCAGTTAACACACTGTATACCTTAAACTTACGCAATGTTATATGTCAGTTATATCTCAATAAGTCTGGGGAAAAAGAAAATAAGAAAGGTGAGAAATAAACAAGCATTTGACTGAGGAAGATGGGATAAAAGCAACATAACAAACCCAAAGAATCAAGAAGGAGGAAAATGATAAATGCAAAGATCAATGAAACAGACTAAAAAATGATAGAGATGATTAAAACTGGTTCACTTGAAGACTCATAATGCAGGTAAACCTCTGGTAAAACTAAAGAAAGATTTTTTAAATATTCAAATAAAAAGATACAGACAGGAGAGAAATAACTGGAGAGAGTTTTAAAATAAGAAGAAAATATATAAGAAGTAACTGTTACTTGACAACTTGATAAAATGGATAAATTCCTAAAGAATATGAAATGCAGTATGAGTTATGAGGGGAAATAGAGAACTTGAACAGACAATAAGTATTAGATATCTGAAGTGTTCAAAGATCTACCCTCTCAAGAAAAAATAAAAAGTCAAAGGATTTTATAGGTAAGTTTTACTAACCTTTCAAAGGAGCACTGAGTTCTAACTTATACAAGCTATTCCAAAGAAAAGAAAAGAAAAGAAAAGAAAAGAAAAGAAAAGAAAAGAAAAGAGAAGAGAAGAGAAGAGGGGAGGGGAGAGGAGGGAAGGAAAAGGACAAAAAGGAAAAGGAAAGGAAGGAAAGGAAAGGAAAAGGAAAAAAACAGAAGCTATTCAGCTCATTTTAGGCAACTATTAAAATCTTGACTGCCAGAGCAATTGAGACTAATAATAAATAAAAGATCATACAACATTCTACTTATGAAAATAAATGTAAAAAAATAAGCTAATCTAGCCCTACAGTGTATTATATAATACATCATTTTCAAGTATGATTTATCCAAGGAATGCAAGAATGATTCAACATCAGAAAAAAAAAAATCTGTCACTGCAATTTCACAATTAATACACATTATCTCAAAGCAGGGAAAACCTTTAAAAAATACAACATTTATTCATAGCTTTGAAAAATAGCTCTTAAAAATCTTAGGATAAAATGAATAGAAAGGAACTTACTTTCCTGAATAAAATTTATATACCAAAACCTATAGTTAATGTTATGCTTAATGGAGAAACAATATGCATTCCCTGTAGAGCTGAAATATAAGGATTCCAGAATCCTGATTTTAACTAGGATTCCAGAATCCCGATTTTAACTCTCCTATACTAGAAGAGAGAAAAGGAGGTATGGTTAAGAATCAGACAGGAAAAGATAAAACATCTTTCATTTACTGATGATATGATCATCCATTTAGAAAAGCTAAGAGAATCAAGTTCAACCCATGGAATGCAATAGCCAAAAACAATCCATTTGCAAATGCAACAAAATATACAGTTCCTTGATTTACATCAATCAAAAATACAGAAGAGCTCTAGGGTAAATATTCAAAGTTTAATAAAAGAAATTGGGTGCCTGGGAGGCTCAGTGGGTTAAAGTCTCTGCCTTCCGCTTAGGTCATGATCTCAGGGTCCTGGGATCTAGGCCCGCATCGGGCTCTCTGCTCAGCAGGGAGCCTGCTTCCTCCTCTCTCTCTGCCTGCCTCTCTGCCTACTTGTGATCTGTCAAATAAATAAATAAAATCTTAAAAAAAAAAAAATAGAAGAAGGTGCTAAATGAAGGTACATAAATGAAAAGATGTTCCACATTTTTAGATGAGAAAATGTAATAAAAATGTCAATTTTAGGGGTGCCTGGGTGGCTCAGTTGGTTGAGTGCCTTCAGCTCAGGTCATGATCCCAGAGACCCGGGATGGAGCCCCACATCAGGCTCCCTGCTCGGCGGGAGGCCTGTTTCTCCCTCTCTCACTCCTGCTTGTGTTTCCTCTCTAGCTGTGTTTCTCTCTGTCAAATAAATAAATAAATAATTTTTTTTTTTAAATGTCAATTTTCTTCTTCCAAATTAATCTATAAATTCAATACTATCTCAAAATTCCACTGGAATTTCTTGAGACACTCCACAAACTAAATCTAAAATTTATGTGAAAAAACAAATGCTTATACATAGTTAAGTTGACCTTGGACAAGGAGTGGACCGTTTGGCTTACCATACTTACAACATTTTTATTATTATTATTATTAAGACTTTTTTTTTAGAGCAGTTTTAGGTTCACAGCAAAATCACAGTAGAGATTTCCCATATATCCCTTCCCCCATACAAGCATAGGCTCCTGCCTCATTATCAACATCCCCCACCAGAGTGGCACATTCATACAACTGATCAAACTACAGTGACGTATCACCTAAAGTTTGTAATTTACATACAGGTTCATTCTTGGTGTTGTATATTCTATGGGTTTAGATAAACGTATAATGACACTATTCATCATTATGGTATCATACAAAATCACTCGGACTTTTCACTGTGTAAAAATCCTCTGTGTTCCATCTATCTATTTCTTCCTTCCCTGGACAACTACTGATCTTTTTACAGTCTTCATACTTTTGCCTTTCCCAGAATGTTTTATAATTAGAATCATACAGTATGTAATGTTTTCAGATTGGCTTCTTTCATTTGGGAATATACATTTAAGGTTCTTTCATGTATTTTCATGAATTGATAGTTCAGTTCTTTTTAGTGATGAATAATACTCAGCACATATGTCTGGAATACCACTGTATATTCACTCACTAACAGAACATCCTCGTTGCCTCCAAGTTTTGGCAATTATGAATAAAGCTACTATAAATGTCTATGTGCAGATTTTTGTGTGGATATATGTTTTCAGTTTCTTCAGGTAGATAACAAGGAGCATGATTGTTGGATCACATAAGAATATGTTTAGTTTTTTAAGAAACTGCCAAACTGGTTTTCAAAGTGGCTATACCATTTTGTACTCCCACCAGCCATGAATGAGAGTTCCTGCTGTTTCACATCCTTGCCAGCATTTGGTGTTGAGTGTTGTGGATTTTGGCTATTTTAATCAGAGTTTAGTGGCATCTTGTTGTTCATAAGAAATTCCTTGTGTATTTTCAGTAACAATCATTTATCACATGCATCCTTTGCAAACATTTTCTCACAGTCTGTAGCTTATATTCTCATTCTGTTGACATTGTCTTTTGCAGAATAGTTTTTGATTTTAATGAAGTCCAGCTTATCAATTTTTTTTCACAGATCATGCCTTCAGTGTTGTACCTATAAAGTCATAGCCATACCCAAGGTTATATAGGTATTCTCTTTTTTTAATTATTATTAACATATGATGTATTATTTGTTCCAGGGGCACAGGTCTGTGAATCACCAGTCTTACACAATTCACAGCACTCACCATAGCACATACCCTCCCCAATGTGCATCACGCAGCCACCCCATCCCTCCCACCCCCACCCCCAGCAACCTTCAGTTTGTTTCCTAAGATTAAGAGTCTCTTGGGCACCTGGGTGGCTCAGAGGGCTAATTAGGCCTCTGCCTTTGGCTCAGGTCATGGTCTCGGGGTCCTGGGACCAAGTCCCACATCAGGCTCTCTGCTCAGCAGGGAGCCTGCTTCCCTCTCCTCTGCCTGCCTCTCTGCCAATTTGTGATCTCTCTCTCTCTCAAATAAAGAAATAAAATCTAAAAAAAAAAAAAGATTAAGAGTCTCTTATGGTTTGTTTCCCTCTCTGGTTTCATCGTTTCATTTTTCCCTCCCTTCCCCTATGATCCTCTACCTTGTTTCTCAAGTTCGTCATATGAGTGAGATCATATATGATAATTGTCTTTCTCTGACTTATTTCGCTTAGCATAATACCCTCTAGTTCCACCCACATCATTGCAAATGACAAGATTTCTTTTTCTGATGGCTCCATAATAGTCCACTGTGTGTGTGTGTGTGTGTGTGTGTGTGTGTGTGTGTGTGTGTGTACACACCACCTCTTCTTTATCCATTCATCTGTTGATGGACATCTAGGCTCTTTCCATAGTTTGGCTATTGTAGACAATGCTATTATAAACACTGGGGTACACATGCCTCTATGGATCACTACATTTGTATCTTTGGGTAAGTACCCCATAATGCAATTGCTAGGTCACAGAGTAGCTCTATTTTCAACTTTTTGAGGCACCTCTGTACTGTTTTCCAGAGTGGCTGCACCAGCTTGCATTCCTACCAATAGCGTAGGAGGGTTCCCCTTTTCTCTGCAACCCTGCCAACATCTGTCATTTCCTGACTTGTTAATTACAGCCATTCTGACTGGTGTTAAGTGGTATCTCACTGTGGTTTTGATTTGTATTTCCCTGATGCCAAGTGAGTCAAGTACTTTTTCATATGTCTGTTAGCCACTTGGGTGTCTTCTTTGCAGATATGTCTGTTTATGTCTTCTGCCCATTTCTTTGATTGGATTACTTGTTCTTTGGGTGTTGAGTTTGTTAAGTTCTTTCTAGATTTTGGATACTAGCCCTTTATTTGATATGTCATTTGCAAATATCTTTTCCCATGCCATCTGTTGTCTTTTGGTTTTGTTGACCGTTTCCTTTTCTGTGTAAAAGCTTTTAATCTTGATGAAGTCCCAATAGTTCATTTTTGCCCTTGCTTCCCTTGCCTTTGGTGATGTTTCTAGGAAGAGGTTTCTGTGGCTGAGGTCGAAGAGGTTGCTGCCTATGTTCTCCTCAAGGATTTTGATGGATTCCTGTCTCACACTTAGGTCCATTTTTAGTCTATTTTTGTGTGTGGTATAAGGAAATGGTCCAGTTTCATTCCTTACATGTGGCTCTTCAATTTTCCCAACACCATTTGTTTGGGAAAAGACTGTCTTATTTCCACTGGAGATTCTTTCCTATTTTGTCAAAGATTCGTTGACCATAGAATTGAGGGTCAATTTCTGGGCTCTCTATTCTGTTCCATTGGTCTATGTGTCTATTTTTATGCCAGTACCATACTGTCTTGATGATTACAGCTCTGTAATAGAGCTTGAAGTCCAGAATTGTTATGTCACCAGCTTTGTTGTTTGTTTTTTTCAACATTCCTCTGGCTATTTGGGGTCTTTCTGGTTCCATATAAATTTTAGGATTATTTGTTCCATTTTTTTTTAAAAAGTTGATGATATTTTGATAGCAATTGCATTAAATGTGTGGATTGCTTTAGGTAGCATAGACATTTTCACAATATTTGTTCTTCCAGTCCATGAGCATGGAATGTTTTTCCATTTCTTTGTTTCTTCCTCAATTTCTTTCATAAGTGTTCTATAGTTAGGTTAGGTTTATTCCTGGTTATCTTATGGTTTGGGATACAACTGTAAATAGGATCAACTCCTTAATTTCTCTTCTGTCTTGTTGGTGGTATATAGAAATATGACTGATTTCTGTGCATTGATTTTATATCTTGACACTTTACTGAATTCCTGTATGAGTTCTAGCAGTTTTGGGATGAAGTCTTTTGGGCTTTCCACATCAAGTATCATATCATCTGCCAAAGAGTGAGAGTTTGACTTCTTCTTTGCCAATTCGGATGCCTTTTCTTTTTGTTGTCTGAGTGCTACGACTAGGACTTCTAGTACTATGTTAAATAGCATGGTGATAGTGGACATCTCTGCTGTGTTCCTGACCTTGGGGGAAAAGCTGTTTTGCCCCATTAAGAATGATATTCACTGTGGGTTCTTCATAGATGCCTTTTATGATATTGAGGTATGTTCCCTCTATCCCTATACTGTAACGTTTTAATCAAGAAAGAATGCTGTACTTTGTCAAATGCTTTATCCTGCATCTACTGAGAGTATCCGATGCTTCCTGTTCTTTCTTTTATTAACATACCGTATCACATTGATTTGCAGATGTTGAAACAACCCTGTAGCCCAGGAATAAATCCCACATGGTTGCAGTGAATAAGCCTTTTAATATACTGTTAGATCCTATTGGCTAGTATTTTGGTGAGAATTTTTGCATCCATGTTCATCAGGAATATTGGTCTGTAACTCTCCTTTTTGATGAGGTCTTTGTCTGGTTTGGGGATCAAGATAATGCTGGCCTCATTAGATGAGTTTGGAAGTTTTCCTTCCATTTATATTTTTTGGAACAGTTTCAGGAGAATAGGTATTAATTCTTATTAATGGGAAGCCATCTGGCCCTGGGTTCTTATTTGTTGGAAGATTTTTTAATAGTGCTTCAATTTCCTTACTGGCTATGGGTCTGTTCAGGTTTTCTCTTTCTTCCTGGTTCAGCTTTGGTAGTTTACATGTCTCTAATAATATATCCATTTCTTCCAGATTGTCTAATTTGCTGGCATATAGTTGCTCATAATATATGTTCTTATAATTGTTTGTATTTCTTTGGTGTTGGTTGTGATCTCTCCTCTTTCATTCATTATTTTATTAATTTGGGTCCTTTCTCTTTTCTTTTTGATAAGTCTGGCCAGTGGTTTATCAATCTTGTTAATTCTTTCAAAGAACCAGCTCCTAGTTTCGCTTTTCTGTTCTACTGTTCTTTGGTTTCTATTTCATTGATTTCTGCTCTGATCTTTATTACTTATCTTCTCCTACTGGATTTAATCTTTACCTGCTGTTCTTTTTCCAGATTCTTTAGGCATTTGGTTAGGTTGTGTATTTGAGACCTTTCCTCTTTCTTGAGAAAGGCACGTACCGCTATATGCTTTCCTCCTAGGACTGCCTTTACCACATCCCAAAGATTTTAAACAGTTGTGTTTTCATTGTCATTGGTTTCTATGAATCTTTTAATTCTTCAATTTCCTGATTGACCCAATTCATTCTTTAGTAAGATGCATTTTAGCCTCCATGTATTTGTGTTCTTTCCAACTTTCCTCTTGTAATTGATTACTAGTTTCAAAGTATCATGGTCCGAAAATATACAGGGAATGATCCCAATATTTTGGCACAGTTGAAACCTTATTTGTGACCCAGGATGTGCTCTACTTTGGAGAATGTTCTATGTACACTAGAGAAGAATGTGTATTCTGTTTTTTGGGGATGGAATGTTCTGAATATATCTGTGAAGTCCATCTGGTCCAGTGTGTCATTTAAAGCCTTTATTTCCTTGCTGTTCTTTTGCTTAGATGATCTATCCATTTCAGTGAGGGGGGGTGTTAAAGTCCCCTACTATTATTGTATTATTGTCAATGTTTCTTTAATTTTGTTATTAATTGCCTTATAGAACTGGTTGCTCCCCTGCTAGGGGTATAGATATTTAAAATTGTTAGAACTTCTTGTTGGATAGACCCTTTAAGTATAATATAGTGTCCTTCCTCATCTTATTATAGTCTTTGGTCTAAAATCTCATTTGTCTGACATAAGGATTGATACCCCAGCTCTTTTGATGCCAATAGCATGGTAGATGGTTTTCTACCCCCTCACTTTAAATCTGGAGGTGTCTTGGGTCTAAAATAAGTCTCTTGCAGACAACATATTGATGGGTCTTGTTTTTTTATTCAATTTAATGCCCTGTGTCTTTTTTTATTGGGGCATTTAGCCATTTACATTCAGGGTAACTACTGAAATATATGAATTTAGTGCCATGTATTGCCTGTAAGGTGACAGTTACTGTATATTGTCTCTGTTCCTTTCTGGTCTATGCTCTTTTTAGGCTCTCTCTTTGCTTAGAGAGGACCCTTCAATATTTCCTATAGGGCTGGTTTGGTGTTTGCAAATTCTTTTACTTTTTGTTTCTCCTGGAAGCTTCTTATCTCTCCTTCTATTTTTAATAACAGCCTAACTGGATATAGTATTCTTGCCTACATATTTTTCTCATTTTATGCTCATAATATATTATGCCAGTCCTTTCTTGCCTGTCAGATCTCTGTGGATAGGTGTGCTGCCAATCTAACGTTTCTACCATTTTTGGTTACAGGCCTCTTATTGCCAGCTTCTTTCAGTATTTTCTCTTTGTCTCTGAGACTTCTAAGACTTACTATTAGATATCAGGGTGGTTTTTATTGGTTTTGAGGAGGGTTCTCTATGCTTCCTGGATTTTGATGCCTGTTTCTTTCCCCTAATTAGGGATGTTCTTTATTATAATTTGCTCTATCATCTGCCCTCTCTCTTTCTTCTTCTTCTGGGATCCCAAATATTCTAATATTGTTTCGTCTTGTAGTATCATTTACCTCTTAAATTTTCCCCTAGTGATCCAGTAGTTGTTTCTCTCACCTTTTCTCAGCTTCTTTATTCTCCATCATTTGGTCTTCTTTATCATTAATTCTCTTCTGCCTCATTTATCCTAGAAGTTAGAGCCTCCATTTTTTTATTGTACCTCACTAACAGCCTTTTATTTCAACTTGATTAGATTTCAGTTCCTTTATTTTTTCCAGAAAGGGATTCTCTAGTATCTTCTATGCTTTTATCAAGCCCAGCTAGTATCTTTATAATTGTCATTCTGAACTCTAGTTCCAAGATCTTATTAATATAATGTGTCTGATAATTAGTACTGCCTCTTATT
Organism: Spilogale gracilis; assembly: GCA_004023965.1. NCBI lineage: Eukaryota > Metazoa > Chordata > Mammalia > Carnivora > Mephitidae > Spilogale > Spilogale gracilis. The sequence goes on from PITA01010060.1 coordinate 64,900, forward strand.
CTTTTTTTTTTTTTGAGGTGAGTTTTTCTGTTTTGTCATTTCATCCAGAGAAAAACAGATGAGTGAGAGAACAAAAAGGATAACAACTCCAGAAAAATATACACTAAAGTCAGAAGAGACCTGAAACTGGGAGGGTGGGAGGGGGAAGAAAGCAAAAAAAAAAAAACAAAAAACAAAACAAGAAGAATATGATCAGGCTGGTGAATAGAACAGAGCCACACACTAGATTTTGGGCGTATTTTGGTCTGTTAGAAGAAACTGCATCTCAAACTATTAAAGAAAGAAAACTTAAAAATATGCTAAAATAAGGTAAAAACAATGAAGGGAAGAAATATGACTGTAAAGATTAAAATTTAAAAAGACATTTAAAAAGGAATTGATAAGAAGTTGGTTGAAAAAAGAAAGAAAAAATTTAAAAAAAAAAAAAAGGAAAGAATGTGATCAGGCAGGAGACTACAACAAAACCATACACTAGATTTAAGGTACACTTTGGTCTGTTAGAATAAACTGTATCCCAAATTTTTAAAGAAAGAAGAACTTATATATACTCATATATAATTATATATATATATTTAAATACGATGAAGGAATAGAATATGACTGTAAAATTGAAAATTAAAAAAGATTTTTAAAAAATTGATAAGATGTCTCAGTGAGGTCTCCACCCCCTGCTCAGCCACTAGAGCAACATCCCTCCATGGAGCAGACTTCTAGAAGTTCTGATTTTGTGCTCTGCTGCTCTATCACCTGCCAGTAGCTGGCTGACAGAGTCTCCCTCTCCCCATGGTCTACCTTCCCAAGTATCGCTCTGGATTCACTTCTCCACATGTCCTAGCTTCCAGAAAATGGTCGCTTTTCTGTTCATAGAATTGCTACTATTCTTTTCTTTGATCTCCTGCTGCATTTGTAGGTGTTCAGAGTACTTTGATAACTATCTAGCTGGGAACAGATGAAATTTAGGTCTCCTACTCCTCTATCATCTTGCTCCTCCCACCTATAGAGATGTTTTCATATGTTACCTTCTAGGAGTTTTAGTTTTGGATTTTATATTTATGCCTACAATCTGTATTGAGTGAATTTTTTGTCTGTGTCTAGATTCATTTTTTTTGCAAGTAGATGTCCAATTGTTCCAGTGTCATTTGTTGAAAAGACTATGTTTGCTCCATTATATTGCTTTTGCTCCTCTACCAAAGGTCAGTTGACTGTATTTATGTGGATCTATTTCTGGGCTCTCTGTTCTGTTCCATTCATCCAGTTGTCTTTTCTTTCACCAATACCAAACTGTTTTGATTACTGTACCTTTACCTTGAAGTCTCAAAGCTGAGCAGTCTCAGTCTTCCAGCTTTATTATTCTCCTTCAATATTGTGTTGGCTATTCAGTCTTTTGCTTAGGATACTTTTTAAAACTATAGTAATAGTAATAATTATAATATGGCTTTGGTTCAAGTAACTCAGAGACAGAAGCATAAATATATAGGAATCTATTATGCAATAAATGTGGACATCAAAATCAACAGGGAAAGACAGATGCTTTAGTAGATGCTGTTAAAAAAAAACTGTCTTGTTATATGAAGGAAAACAAGCCAGATTCCTTCCTAACTCTACCTACAAAGTTGAACTCTAGATGAATTAAAGACATAAATATAAAAGGTAAAAGGATAAAGTTACTAGAAGAAAAAAATGGGTTTTCTTTGTAATCTACTATTGAGAAGAACTTCTTAAATAAAACTTTAAATGTATACAGCAGTAGGGGAAAGAACTGATGAGTCTGATTACATCAGACTTAAGTACCTCTATTCAGCAAAATTTACCATGGAAAACAGCCAACAAAACAGCAGAATATATTTGCAACTTGTAAATCTGACAAAAGATAATTATGTAGAATATCCAAAAACATGACTTCAAATCAATGAGCAAAGTACAGACACTACAAAAAAAAAAAAAAAAAAAAAAAAAAAAAAAAAAAAAAAAAAAAAAAAAAAAAAAAAAAAAAAAAAAAAAAAAAAAGAACAGGCAAAGCATATGAACAGGAAAGGTACAGAAGAACCACCCATAAGCACATAATAAAATGTAGCAAAACACTGGTAATCAGAGAATACAAATTAAAACAAAAATGCTTATCACTTTATACCTATTAAAACTGTTAAAAACAGAAAGGTGGATGAGCTCAAGTGTTAGGTGAGGATGTGGGGACAGAGGAATCCCCATCTACTGCCACTGAAATTAAAGACCAATGAGAGAAATCAGTCCTATTCCAACTACACATATGCATTCTCTGGTCCAGAGAATGTGGTCCCAAATATATATTCCAGGCAACTGCCCACACAGGTCCAAAAGGAAACATGTTGGGGATGTACATTATAGCTCTGCTTAGAAAAATTGGGGATTGGGGCAACCTGGAGTTCATCATTGAGAGAGTCACCGTAATGGAGAATATGAACAAAGCCAAGAATTAGACTTTTTCAATAATTAGATTTTTTAGAAGAGCAAGAATATTGACAAAGCACCAGCAATACGGGGGGTTGAAGATGGCGGAAGACCAGGTGACCGCATTTCGGGGAGTCCCCTGAAGTGAGCTCAATTCCTGCAAAAAATACCACAGGAACACTGTGAGCACCCATGAAATCAGCCTGAAATGTGATATTTCGCACTTCTGGATCACCACGGGGGACAAGGACCATCGGCAAAAAGGTAGAAACAAGTGAGAGCGATAGGAGGGTTACCCCCAGAGACAAGGAGCGTGGGGGAGTAAGCCCACAGAGCCAAAGCATTAGAAGCAAATACCCCAGCACGAAAGCGCTCTGTGTTGGGGGGGGGGGGAACAGCAGATTGTTCCAGGCGAGGCAGAGCCAGGAACGCAGCAGAGCCGGCGGCGCAGAGTCTGTTTTTCTGCCGCTGCAGCGGGGAGACGGGGATCTGCAGGGAGAGGGAGTGCCCCGCGGCTCGAGGGAACTCGGAGAGGCCAGTGATGTGGAGTTTATCTTTCCACCACTGAAGCCGGAGGAGTGGGGATCCGCAAAGAGAAAGAGTGCCCTGTGTGGCGCAAAGGAACTCGGTGAAACCAGCGGCGCGGAGTCTATTTTTCGGCTGCTTTCTTTCTTTTTTTTTCCCCCTTTCCTCCACTGCTTTTCTTTCCCGCTTCTCTCCACCCCGTGGGCCAGGCATGGACCCCCCAGGGAAGGCGATTTTGCAGACTTGCACAGGACGTGCAGGACCGCGGGACCTCAATCCCTCCTGCCTGGAGCCACAAGCCTCCTGGGACACAGACGAGGTCACGCGACCCAAAATCAGTTGTAGTTTCGAGGTACAGGAGTGAAACAACAAGCCAGGGCTTTGGACAGAGGTCTGGGCGCAGACATCTTGCTCCGACCTGACTTCCTCAGCAGCCGAAAAAGGCCGTAAAAGAACAAACCCCCCCCCCCCAAGAGAACTGTACTCTGACAACCTGGTTACCATGAAGACCAGTCTGTAGCAAGGGGGAAGAGAGACGCAGCCCAGGTAGAAGGGACTGAAAATAGCGCGGCAGGCCCCGCCCCCAGAAGGCAAGCCAGAAGCACAGGAGGACAACACTCAAGTTGTAAAACCCCAATATCAGGGGGGAAAGACAATTTATTAAACTCCTGGTACTTCCCCAAAAGCTATACATTTTATTGATAGTTTTTCACCTTATTTGCTTTTTTAACTTTTTTCTGTTTTTACTTTTAAAGTTTCCATTTTAAACTTAAAAATGCATTCTCATGGTTTTGGTTCTTTTAATTTTTAACCCACTTTTTATCACAATGTGATACTCAATACAACACTCCATAACAATTTCTTACCTTGAAATTTTTTTAAACACATTCCTGTATTTTTTGTTCTTGTTGTTGCCTCTTGTTTCCCTGTTTGTTTTATCTGTTTTTCCCTTTCTTCTCTCTTCTTTCCTTTACTTTTTCTTTTATATATACATATAGTTATAAGCTTCAAGGTAATCCTACATCCCAATTCAATACTACCCCTATATATAAGCAGTTCTAATCTCCCTATATCTTTAGAAAGTGGGCTCCTCCAACAATAATAACAAGACAAACTCGGGAGGATCTGAACCACTATCCTTGCCCACAAGGAGTGTCTGCCCTCACCTTCCCACTCTAGTCTGTCAATGTTTCTGTGTAATTCTTTTTGCTTTTGTAGTATATAAATACTGGTCTTGGGGGTCATCCAGGTTGGGCATCGCTTTTTGATCTCTTCATTTACCCTTGATAGCCCTTTTCTTTACCCTGTAGTTTTGTACCATATAAATCCTACCACTGGGCGCCACTCTGGCAAGGGTTTCTTTTCTTGCTTCCTTTCTTCTGTTTTCTTTTTTCTTTCTTCTTCCTTTTCGGTGGTGAATTCCGATTGCTCCAAAACCTTCCAGTGACCAATTCACCTGGATAGTGGCTGATATATTTAGCTATACACCCCCTCAACCACTCCTCGCCACAATGACTAGGAGGAGGAACAACCAACAGAAGAAGAACCCTGAGACTGCAACCCCGGTCACAGAATTACTGGAAATGAACATAAACAATATGACAGAAATGGAATTCAGGGCAGCAATTGTCCAAGCAATGGCTAATTTGGAAAAGAATATTAGTCTCAAAATGGAAGCTATAATAACAGAAGTGAAAGCAGAGGTTAGAAGGGCTATTAATGAGATGCAATCTAATTTAAATATGCTAACAGCCAGAGTAAGTGAAGCTGAAGATCGTATCAGTGATTTAGAAGACAGATGGATTAAGAAGGAGGAGCAAGAGAAGTCTTGGAGCAAACAGCTAAAATCCCATGAAAACAGAATAAGGGAAATAAATGATGCCATGAAACGCTTCAATATCAGAATTATTAGAATCCCCGAAGGAGTTGAGAGAGAAGCCTAGAAGATATTGTTGAACAAATCATGGATGAAAATTTCCCAAATATGGGGAATGAAACAAATGTTCATGTCCTAGAGGCAGAGAGGACACCCCCCAAGATCAATGAGGCCACAAAAACCTCCAGGCACATAATTGTGAAATTCCTGAATCATAAAACCAAAGAATATGTCTTAAGAGCAGCTAGGGGAAAGCGATCCCTTACATATAGAGGCAGGAGGACCATCAGAATAACGTTAGACCTTTCCACAGAAACCTGGCAAGCCAGAAAGGGTTGGCAAGACATATTCAGGAAATTACATGACAAAAATATGCAACCAAGGATAATGTAACCAGCAAGGTTGACTTTCAGAATGGAAGGAGAAATAAAGAGCTTCCAGGACCGCCAAAGTCTAAAAGATTATGCAACCACCAAGCCAGCACTACAAGAAATACTAAGAGGGGTTCTATAAAAGAGAAACGAACCCAAGAGTGACACAGAACAGAAATTTACAGAGGTAATCTATAGAAACATGAACTTCACAGGCAACATGATGTCAATACAAACATATCTATCAATAATCACTCTCAATGTGAACGGCCTAAATGCTCCAATAAAAAGGCACAGGGTTGCAGACTGGATAAAATGGCAGGACCCATCCATATGCTGTTTACAAGAGACTCATCTTGAATCTAAAGACACTTCCAGATTGAAAGTGAGGAGATGGAGGACCATCTTTCATGCCAATGGACCCCAAAAGAAAGCCGGGGTAGGGATTCTCATATCAGACAAATTGGATTTTAAACTAAAGACTGTAGTCAGAGACACAGAAGGACACTACATCATTCTCAAAGGGTCTATACATCAAGAAGATTTAACAATTGTAAATATTTATGCCCCCAACATGGGAGCAGCCAACTACATAAGCCAACTGTTAAACAAAATAAAGAATCATATTGATATGAATACATTAATTGTAGGAGATCTTAACACACCACTCTCAGCAATGGACAGATCATCTAAACAGAAAATCAACAAAGAATGAAGAGCCTTGAATGACACATTGGACCAGATGGATCTCATAAATATATTCAGAACATTCCACCCTAAAACAGCAGAATACACATTCTTCTCGAGTGCACGTGGAACTTTCTCCAGAATAGACCACATACTAGGTCACAAATCAGGGCTCAACCGATACCAGAAGACTGAAATTATTCCCTGCATATTCTCTGACCACAATGCCGTGAAACTGGAACTCAACCACAACAGAAAGTTCAAAAATCAAACACTTGGAAGCTAATGATGATTCTGCTCAAGAACCCAATGACCCTGCAATTGCACTACTGGGCATTTACCCCAAAGATACAGATGTTGTGAAAAGAAGGGCCATATGTACACCAATGTTCATCGCAGCAATGGTCACAATTGCCAAACTGTGGAAAGAGCCAAGGTGCCCATCAACAAATGAATGGATAAAGAAGATGTGGTACAGATATACAATGGAATACTATGCCTCCATCAGAAAGGATGAATATCCAACTTCTGTAGCAACATGGACTGGACTGGAAGAGATTATGCTGAGTGAAATAAGCCAAGTAGAGAAAGCCAAGTATCATATGGTTTCACTTACTTGCGGTGCATGAGGGGTAACCTGGAGAACAGTGGGAGAAGGAAAGTAAATGGGAAGTAGGGTAACCCAGGGAGAGAAACGAAACAACAGAGACTTTGGACACAGAAACAAACTGAGTGACTTGGAGGGAGGGGGGTGAAGACATGGGAGAGCCTGGTGGTGGGTACTGGGGGCATCTAATGCATGGTGCACTGGGTGTGGGGAATGGGGAATGAATCTTGGAACACTGGAAAAAGAAATTAAGTAACAATAAAAAAAAAAGGGGGGGGGAAGAATCTGTGGATCAACCAAGAAATCAAAGAAGAACTGAAACACTTCATGAAAACCAATGAGAATGAAGATACATCGATCCAAAGCCTATGGAATACAGCAAAGGCAGTCCTAAGGGGGAAATTCATAGCCATCCAACCTCACTCAAAAAAATTGAAAAATCCCGAATACACCAACTCTCATTACACCTTTAAGAAATGGAAAATCAACAAAAAATTAAACCAACCCCTCACACAAGATGGGAAATAATTAGGATTAGAGTAGAGATGAATGAATCAGAAACTAGAGATACAGTAGAACGCATCAATGAAACTAGAAGCTGGTTCTTTGAAAGAATCAATAAGATCGATAACCATTGGCCAAACTCATCCAAAAGAAAAGGGAGAAGACCCAAATTAATAAAATTATGAATGAAAGGGGAGAGATCACGACTAACACCAAGGAAATAGAAACAATCATCAGAAATTACTATCAACAATTATATGCCAATATATTTAACAACCTAGAAGAGATGGATACATTCCTAGAAACCTATAAACTTCCAAGACTGAAACAGGAAGACATTGACAATTTGAATAGACCTATATCTAGTAATGAAATTGAAGCAGTGACCAAAACCTCCCCAAAAACAAGAGTCCAGGAACAGACAGATTCCCTGGGGAATTCTACCAAACATTCAAAGAAATAACACCTATTCTCCTGAAGCTCTTTCAAAAAATAGAAACAGAAGGAAAACTTCCAGACTCTTTCTATGAAGCCAGCATTACTCTAATCCCCAAACCAGACAAAGACCCCATCAAAAAGGCGAACTTCAGACCAATATCACTGATGAATACGGATGCCAAGATTCTCAACAAGATCCTTGCCAACAAGATCCAACAATACATTAAAAATATTATCCACTATGACCAGGTGGGTTTTATCCCAGGGATGCACAGGTGGTTCAACACTTGCAAAACAATCAATGTGATCGAACAAATCAATAAGAGGAGAGAAGAGCCACATGGTACTCTCAATTGATGCAGAAAAGGCTTTTGACAAAATACAACATCCGTTCCTGATCAAAACTCTTCAAAGTATAGGGATAGAGGGAACATTTCTCGACCTCATAAAATCTATCTACGAAAAACCCACAGTGAATATCATTCTCAACGGGGAAAAACTGACAGCCTTTCCGCTGAGATCAGGAACAAGACAAGGATGCCCACTCTCATCACTACTCCTCGACATAGTGTTAGAAGTCCTAGAAACAGCAATCAGACAACAGAAAGAAATAAAAGGTATCCAGCTTGACAAAGAAGTCAAACTCTCTCTCTTTGCAGATGACATGATTCTCTATGTGGAAAACCCAAAAGACTCCACCCCCAAACTACTAGAACTCATACAACAATTCGGTAATGTGGCAGGATACAAAATCAATGCAGAGAAATCAGTTGCATTCTTATACACTAACAATGAAAAAATAGAAAGGGAAATCAGAGAATTGATTCCGTTTACTATAGCACCAAAAACCATAAGATACTTAGGAATAAACCCAACCAAATAAGTCAAGGATGTATAATCAAGGAACTATAGAACACTCATGAAAGAAATTGAAGAAGACACAAAAAGATGGAAGACCATTCCATGCTCATGGATCAGAAGAATAAACATTGTCAAAATGTCTATACTGCCCAGAGCAATCTATACTTTCAATGCCATTCTGATCAAAATTCCACCAACATTCTTCAAAACATTGGAACAAACAACCCTAAAATTTATATGGAACTGAAAAAGACCCCGAATCGGTTAGGAGTTGCTGAAGAAGAAAAGCGAAGCTGGGGGCATCTCATTACCTAACTTCAGGCTTTATTACAAAGCTGTGATTACCAAGACAGCAGGGTACTGGCACAAAAACAGAGAAACAGACCAATGGAACAGAGTACTGAGTCCAGATATGGACCCACAAATCTATGGGCAAATCATCTTTGACAAAGCAGGAAAAAATAACCAGTGGAAAAAAGACAGTCTCTTCAATAAATGGTGCTGGGAAAACTGGACAGCTACGTATAGAAGAATGAAACTAGACCATTCCCTTACACCACACACAAATGCAAACTCGAAATGGATGAAAGACCTCAACGTGAGGCAGGAATCCATCAAAATCCTGGAAAAGAACATGGGCAGTAACCTCTTTGACATCGGCCACAGCAACTTCTTTCAAGACACGTCTCCAAAGGCAAAGGAGACAAAAGCGAAAATGAACTTCTGGGACTTCATCAAAATAAAAAGCTTCTGTACAGCAAAGGAAACAGTCAACAAAACAAAGAGGCAACCCACAAAATGGGAGAAGATATTTGCAAATGACACTACAGACAAAG
>PITA01010061.1:0-74163 GCA_004023965.1 Spilogale gracilis
TCTCTCTCTTTCTCTTTCTTTCTTTCTTTCTTTCTTTCTTTCTTTCTTTCTTCTTACTTTTGTGTTCCCTAATTCATTGATTTCTGCTTCAATCTTTATTTTCTTCTGCTTACTTTAGGCTTACTCCCCCTGCCTTTTTTTTTAAGATTTTATTTATTTGACAGAGAGAAACACAGCCAGAGAGGGAACACAAGCAGGGGGAGTGAGAGAGGGAGAAGCAGGCTTCCCGCCGAACAGGGAGCCCGATGTGGGACTCGATCCCGGGTCTCCGGGATCATGACCTGAGCCGAAGGCAGTCGCCTAACCAACTGAGCCACCCAGGCACCCCTAACTCCTTAATTTTGAAATGATCTTTATCCCTGAGAATTGTATTTTCCCTGAAATCTACATTGTCTGATGTTAATATAGTCACCCAGGCTTCTTTTAGTTACTGCTAGCATGGTGTACTTTTTCCATCCTTTTATTTATTTTTTTAAAGATTTTATTTATTTATTTGACACACAGAGAGATCACAGGTAGGCAGAAGGGCGGCAGAGAGAGAGATCACAGGTAGGCAGAGAGACAGGCAGAGAGAGAGGAGGAAATAGGCTCCCTGCTGAGAAGATAGCCCGACGTGGGCCTTGATCCCAGGACCCTGAGATCATGACCTGAGCCGAAGGCAGAGGCTTTATAACCTACTGAGCCACCCAGGCGCCCCATCCTTTTATTTTTAACCTACTTTGTTTCTTTATATTTAAAGTGCATTTCTTGCCAGCAGTATATAACCGAGTCTTGACTTTTTGTCAGATCTGACAATTTCTGCCTTTTAATTGGGGTGTTTTAGACCATTTACTTTTCACATGATTATTGATAGTATGTGATATCAGTATGTCATATTGCTGTTTGTTTTCTCTTTGTGCCATTTAGTTTTTGTTCCCCTTTTTTCTTTTGAATTACTTTTTTATTTTTATAATTCCATTTGGTCTTCTTTGTTGGCATGTTAACTGTAACTTTTTTTCTGTTATATCATTGGTCATTCTAGGGTTTATAGTATACATCTCTAGCTTTTCCACAGTCTATCTTCAAAAGGCAGTGTATCACTTTCCATATAGTATAATAATCACAGTATAAGAATCTTGCAATAGTATACTTCTGCTTATCCTATCCCAACCTTTATGCTGTTGTTGTCATGCATTCTACTTTTATGTGCAAAATACATTATTATTTTTGTTAAAAGTCTATTATTATTTAAAGAGATGTAAACAATAAGAATAGTCAACTATATAACCTCAAGTATTATTTTGCAACCTTTAACATTTCTTGTAGTTATCGGTTTATGGGGATGGATTCTTTCAGCTTTTGTGTGTCTAAAACCAACTTTCATTTTCCCATTTATTTATGATACTTTTTTAAGTGTACAGTTTAGTAATGTTAATGAATATGTGTTATATTCACATTTTCATGAATCAGTTATCTGTAGAACTTTTCATCTTGCAAATATGAAACTCTATACCTGCTAAACAACCACTCCCCTTTACCCTATAGTCCTTGGTAATGACCATTCTATTTCGGTTTCTCTGAATTTGACTACTTTAGATCCTCATATTAGTGTAATCAAATGATATTTGTCTTTCTGTGACTGGTTTATTTGACTTAGCATAATGTTCTTAAGGTTTATCCATATGTAATATGTTATCATATTTCTGTCCTTTTTAAGGCTAAAAAATATTAATCTTCCATTGTTTATACATACCACATTTTATTTATCCATTTATCTGTAGATGGACATTTGGGTTGCTTCTACCTCTTGGATACTATGAGTTAATGCTGCAGTGAATGTGGGTATGCAGATATCTCTTCGAGACCTTGCTTTCAGTTCTTTTAAATAATATACCTGGAAGTGAGATTCCTAGATAATATAGTAGTTCTATTTTTAATTTTTTGAGGAACCTCCATACTGTCTTACATAGCAACATAGCAATTATGCCCTTTTACAAACCCGCCAACAGTGCACAAGGGTTCTAATTTCTCATATCCTAACCAGCACTTACTTTGGTTTTTTTGGGTGTGAGGTGATATTTCATTGAGGCTTTGGCTTGCATTTTCCTAATTATTACTGACGTTGGTCATCTTTTTTTTTTTTAAGTATGCTCCACTAGATGTGGAGCCCAGTGTGGGGCTTGAACTCACAACCCTGAGATGAAGACCTGAGCTGAAATCAAAAGTTGGACACTTAACCGACTGAAACACTCAGGTGCCCCAAGCATTTTTTTTAAAGATTTATTTATTTATTAGAAAAAGATTGAGCAGGGGAGGGGCAGAAGGAAGGAGAGAGGAGAATTAGACTCCCCGCTGAGCAGGGAGCCTGATGCAGGGCTTGATCTCAGAACTCCTGAGATCGTGCCTGAGCCAAAACCAAGAGTTGGCGGCCTAACTGACTGAGCCACGCAGGTACCCCACCCCCAACTTCCCCAAGCATCTAATATGCCTGATGGCATTTATAGATCAGTTTGGAGAAATGTCTGTTCAATATCTTTACCCATTTTTAATTAGATTGTTTGCTCCTTTTTTGGTTATTTTTTCCTGTGATTTACTTGAAATAATTTCTATTGTTATGGTTTTAGATTTGGTTCTTTTAACAGCTAATTTGCTGGTAATCCCATCTAGTGTATTTTTTAAAATTATTTTTATAGAGCAGTTTTAGATTCATAGTGAAATTGAGAAGAAGGTTTGAAGTTTTCCAGAGTAAAAAACTGGAGGAGAAAGTATAGGATTGTGGAGCCTCACAGTCACTCCAGCATGAGATGGCTCTCCCTCACACTTGCTGAAGCAAGTGTCCCTAAAATCTAGAGTTTTGTGAAGGAAGCAGCTGGATTACTAGGGACAGCTTTTCAAGCAATTTCCCAGTGGGGCTGGATCAGGCCACAAAGTGTGGATAGATTCCTTTGTCTGATACTGAGAAAAAAATAGGTCTTAAATCTTGGTTAGTCCTGATAAGGTGCCTCCATGGATATGAGTAATGGTCAGACCCAGGGGGTGAACCAGGGCTAAGAAAGCTGGACAGTTGGAAAGCCGGGAGCTTCGTGACAAGGAGGGTCTACTCCTGAACTGCTTTCTCCTATTGAGATAAGCCAGTACGGAAGAAAGCTCCAGGCTCTGAGGTGCTGGTGCCGGGTGCCATGGGAGCAGCCAGCACTCAGCCTGTGCTGAAGTAGGCAAGTGCCTGACACTGCCAGCACCTGAGTGGTCTGCAAAGGGTTTTCTCTGGCCTCTTGTGCAGGTCAAAGGCATTGACCTCAGACCCGGAAGGCCTGGGGTAGGTCCTGGTCCCACCACTCGCAAGCTCTGAGGCTGATTCCTATTATTCTGTTCACACAAAAAAACATTGCCTTCCCTTCCCTGCCTTATTGATGGGCTGCAAAAACTGAAAACAAACCATGGAAGGGCCTTTTTAACTCCTAAAGGCCAATGATACCTATTACTGTTACTTTCTAGGCATGAAGCAGTTCATTTTGCAGATTTTTCCCCTTTTTAGGTCCAACTCAACTAGATGTTTTTTTTAGGCCTTGAGTATATTTTCATTATAAAGTTGTAGGAGTAAAGCTCCTTGATCCTCTGAGGAAGCAAGATTGAGATATTTTGAGATGCTCATTTTCTCCTGAACAGAGAGTGGCCGAGGATGATATCCTTTGGATATACCTTTCACCAGGGAAGTAGATCCCCATAGGCCGGTGGTGACTCACCCACACTGGCCACAGGGTCAGTGTCCTAGCTGAGCAAATACTGGCAGCTGTCTGCCAGAAGGCTGCGAGGGAAAGGAAGCGGGACCTCCACTCAGTCCAGGTCAGCCTCGGCATCTCAGGGGCAGTAGAGCAGAACTGAGAGAGTGGAAAGGGAGTCATGCCTTTGATTGATCTTCAGGAGGAAAGGATTGAGTTAATGAGTATGTGCCACAGAGTTCACCTCAGTGCAGGGGACAGCTTTCAGGTGGCCCCATCCAAGCTGCAGCGGTTGCATGGCGCTCCCCTATACTAGAGTTATTCTGACTCAGCTCTAGCACCCCTCTTCCACCCCTGGAAGAGGTTTTGGAGAAGATGCACTGTTGACCAGAGAGTTGGGTCAGATGATATGTGAGGGCTCTTCCAACCTTAACAGTATGGGCCACTTTTATCGAGCAATAAATTTGAATTAATCTATCCTCTGCTTCCTACCTCTGTGACTTTGGACATGTTTATCAGCTTTCTGAGCCTTCGTTTTCTCAGCTATATAAAATGAGATTATTAACGCCTACCCTGTGTCTCTCACAGGTTGTTTTAAGTATCAACAGAAATAAGAAATGATGGGCTGCCTGCATGGCTCAGTCAGTTAAGCATCTGACTCTTTTTTTGTTTTTATTTTTTTTAAGCCATTTTATTTATTTTTATTTTTTATTACATTATTTTATTTTTTCAGTGTTCCAGGATTCATTGTTTATGCTCCACACCCGTGCTCCATGCAATACGTGCCCTCAATACCCACCATCAGGTTCACCAATCCCCCCACCCCCTTCCCTTCCAAGACCCTCAGTTTGTTTCTGAGTCCAGTGTGTCTCATGTTTCATCTCCCTTCCAGATGTACCCCAATTCACATTTCCTTTCCTTCTCCTACTGTCCTCCATATTCCTCCTTATCCTTCACAAGTAGGTGAAACCATATGATATTTGGCTTTCTCTGCTTGGCTTATTTCACTCAGCATAATCTCCTCCCGTCCAGTCCATGTTGCTACAAAAGTTGAGTATTCATCCTTTCTGATGGGGTGTAATATTCCATTATATATATGGACCATATCTTCTTTATCCATTCGTCTGTTGATGGGCACCTTGGCTTTTTCCAGTTTGGTAACTGTGGCCATAAGCACCTGACTCTTGATTTTAGTTCAGGTCATGATTTCAGGGTCATGAGAACTAGCCCCACATCGGGCTGTGCGCTCAGCAGGGAGTGTGCTTGAGAGTCCCTCTCTCCATCTCCCACTGCCCCTCCCGACTGCTTGTGTGCTCTCCCCCTCTCTCACTAAAATAACTAAGTAAATCTTAAGGAAGGAAGGAAAGAAGGAAAAACAAATGATTCCTAGTGAAATCATAAATGTTCTCACCGTATTCTCAGTACTCTGCCCACAGTTCCAGGGTAACCAAGTGAGTGCCCGGAATCCTCCCTGCCTGGTGAGTAAGAGCACAGAGAAGGGACGAGGTGGGCAGTGCTCTAAGGAAGGTTTGTGCGGTGGGCTCACAGGGTGGCAGACCCTTAGCAGGACAAGGCTGGAGGAGGGAAGGCTAGACTGGGGAAGCGTTCACTAGGAAGAAGACATTGGGGGCTGTCTTTGAAGAAAAGATGATGATTTCCCAAGTAGAAAAGGCCAGGGGAAGGCATGAACAGCGAGCACATCGATGTGAGTGTTGAGCCCTGTGGGCTTTGCTTCTCTGCCCCCATCCTTAACCAGCTCCTCTCCTCTGGGAAGCTCCCACATGCAGCTGTCTTCTAAGCAGAAAGATTTGAAAGCTACAGACAGTTTTGGAAAATACTGGTGCCTGCTCACTGGGGGCTCTGAAATATTACTATGAAATAAAGGCAGTAATTCTCCACCCTGGCTGTGTACCAGAATCTCTTGTGGTTTGTTTTTGGGTTTGTTTAATTCAAGTTTCCTGGCCTCAGCTTTCATGTATTCTGATTTACTAAGTCTGGAGCAGGACCACGGAAACTGATATGATCGGCTTTTACAAATTTGGAAGTAGAAATATTGTCACATCATCTTTGTTTTTCCAGTTCCTCACTAAAGACCACACATGTTTTATTGCAGGAAGCTTAGTGTCATCTAGCTTCGGTTTTCTAAGAAGCCTAGAAGTTCTAAAGCTTAGAAGTTCTAAAAAGTGAAGGAATTGCTGTGGGTGGGATTAGCCCAGCCTTTTTTCCCAAAGGAGAGAGACTGGGTAATGAGCAGCAGTCTACTACTTATCTTCCATGGGCCTCAATTTCCTCATCTGTGAAATGGGAATTAAAATAGTACCCACTGCATAAGATAGATAGTGGTGAGGATTAAAAGAGCACAGAGAACGTAAGAGCACAGAGTAAGGGCTCAGTAAATGAGGGCTGTCATTATAGGGACAGCAAGGCCTGCCTCAGTAGCGGTGTGGGCTCTAGAGCTGGCCCGCTTGCCTCACAGTCTGGCAGCTCCTCTCCTGGCAGCAACCTCCGTGGCTCAGTTTCCTTCTCTGTACAACGGGTGATTGTGACTCTCTCACAGAACTGTTAAGAAGTGTTACTAAATGAATGAGTAAGTGCATGACACTGAGATCACTGGTGGGCAGATAACATCAGAGAAATGTTAGCAGTTAGGACTTCTGCTGTGACCTCTAACTGCCTTACGGTGTCACTGTTGGATGCTGGTCCTGCCCTGTCATCAGTTGCTCCTAGTGGCCTTTCAGGTCCCTTTGAGAAGGGACTATCATCTCCCCCTTTGCTAACCGTAGCCATGGGTACCCCGACTCGGTCTCCTGAGTGAGAGTTCACCTACGCAGCATCCTGCCGGGATACCAGCTGGGCCCGCAGTGCTGAGTCAGGCACAGTTCTAGCGCCTCCAGACACTGCAGTGGAGCCCAACTCTCCATCTCCCACCCACAGAGACCCACCTAGGGTCCGCAGCTTTTCTGTGACCATCCTGGAACCTAAATGTTCTGAGTACCTCCGTGTCCACAGTGAACATTACCAGGGTATTCCCAGGGTAAGTCCTGCAGTCCCCGTACCTCCTTGGTTCAGAAGGCTGCCGCCCTCCATGGTGCCAAGTGACTGACCCTCATTAGGCTATTCTCCAAGAGATTACCAAGTGCTAACACGTACTCTTCCAGGGGAACAACTGCTGGGGATTTTAAGGCACTTTTTGCTTCTTAGAGAAGGAGGTAAAACCCACACATCAATTAGAATCCGTATTATGTGTTAATTTTTTTAAACCCCATGCATGATTCTTATATTTAGCCAAAGTAGAGAATCACCGAAATAAAGAAGACTGAGATGTAATGATTGTTTAGACTTACCTATCACAAGTTGGGAGGCTATGAGCTGACTCTCATTCCCCAGTGTGCAGCAGACTTGCCCAGGCAGTCTGCTTATCACGCAGATTCTCAAATCTCACTGATTCAGTAGGTCTAGGAGGGGAGGAGTGGGCAGGAATCCCAAATGCTAGTGAGATGCCAGGGGAAGGGACCGACCCATGGGGGGGGTATTGACAAAGTGGGTGGAAGGCTGCCCACATAGTCAGTGTAAGCAGGGAGTTGTGTGAGGCCAGGAAGGTAGCTTAGGTAGTCGTTGTCACCGTAAGGTGGAAATATAGTGCGGCTCTCAAAATTAAATCTCAAGTCTCATGTCAAATAATATATTCTCTGTGTGGCTATCAGGGCACATTTTCAGATTGGAGAAAATGTATGTCCAAAATAGAAATCCCGATATCAGAACTCTCTGTGAGAGGGAGATGAACCCCTGGGAATTCAGACAGGGGACACATCTGCTACCAGTGGCAGCAGGGAAAGGCTGGGTCTCTGATCGCCTCGTAGCTCTTTTCTATCCCTGGACCGCCCTCCACCCATAGATATATCAGATAGATGACCGTATGAGCACAGGGAAAAATGTCCTCCCCGTCGGGAAAGCGTTCTCACATGCTGCCACCACCACTGGTTTCATTTCCCAAATGTCCAGGGATGTCAGGCAGAGCAAGCCTGAATGAGGTCAGTGGGCACTCTCTCTCTCTGGAATTTTTGAAAAGTCATATAAGGCAAATGCCTGACACACCTTGAATTCTTGATGTGAAATCTTTAGCTCTGACAGTTCACATCACACTTGCCCCCCCAGCTCACTGCACATGGTTTTGTTTTTCTAGTAGTGCTCATTGTGGGTGGAAGAATAGTTCCACCTGGTCCCAGGGCTGTTAGCAAGGAAGGTCGATGCAGCCAGGAAGCCATGCTACCGCCTCCAGAGCCCACACCTCGGGAATCACCCCCACTTCTCCCTACCCTTGCAGTGACCCTAACATGTCTCCTGACCCCTAAAGAACTCAGTGATCACCAACGCAAGTCATGTGACAAGAGCCTCTGGGGTATCACCATTTGCAGTAGTGTCAGAAGGCTACTAAAAGAAGTCCTTTGCTTATATGGTCATGCTTTCAAACCTCTGACCACTCCCCAACCTTCCTTGGCCTCCTATTGGGCTAATATTTGAGAGCTGAAACAGTAGCCTTCCTGAAGCAGTGGTGGGCAATTACTGGAAAGTCATGTGATTGTCTGAGTTGAACCAATTTGTCAAAGACCATTTTCCTTTTCACTCATCACCTTTCCCACATCCCACGAGAGAAAGTCCCCAGAGCACAATAATCCTTTCCTGAGAGGATGTAGAGGCACCCAAGAAAAGGAACAAAGGTGAGGCTAATTTTGACTTTTCTGGGACCAAAGAAGAGAAAAACAGGCAGGCAGGTCAGGTCCAGGTCGAGGAGGCCAGGGTGGGCCTTGAATTGTAGTGCCAAGGGGTCTACTCAGCTCACCAGGGGATTTGCAGAACAATGCAGGTGGGAAGGGGGAAATGGGAACAGAGTCTTGCGCCTGGCTGTAGTGACCAAAGCCTGGTCCAGGCTCTGAAGAGTTCTCTAAAATGACAGTGTATGGCTTCAGACTTGATCTTTTTTTTCTTTTTTTAACTGCAAACACCATACCATTCCTCCCCAACTAAATTATTAAGGAATTAAGTTTCAGGGATTTCTTACAGACCCAGCAATGGTTCATGCTCCTCAGGGTGCTGTGAAGGCCTTCAAGTTGTAGGCTGATGTTGGTATGCGTCAGCACTTTTTTCTGGGGCAAGGTCCTTGGCTCTCCTCTGATTATCAAAAGCATCTGCCATTCAAAGCTGTGCACCTCTAGGAGGAGTGTCTGTCTCTCCACTTCCTGTCCCCACCAGGCAGAGCTTCTTGTCCTTAATGGTAGTGCTGGTCAAATTTCAATGCACAATAGACTAGGCATCATGTTGAAATTTAGATTCTGATTCAGTAGGTCTGGCTGGGGCTCAAGAGTCTGCATTTTTAACAAGCTCAAGGTGATGAGGAAGCTGCCATTCCTAGGATCACACTCTCAAGTGGAAAAGCTTGATGGCAAGCTGTGATTCCCTAACCCCAGGTCTGGGTCATGGCCATAGCCTCTTACATGACCACTCTTCCTATGGCCAGTGGAGTGATCTCAGTTCCAGTTCTTTTTTTTTTTTTTTTTTTTTTAAGATTTTATTTATTTATTTGACAGAGAGAAACACAGCTAGAGAGGGAACACGAGCAAGAGGAGTGAGAGAGGGAGAAGCAGGCTTCCCTCCGGGCAGGGAGCCCAATGTGGAGCTGGATCCCGGGTCTCCGGGATCATGACCTGAGCCGAAGGCCGTTGTTTAACTGAGCCACCCAGGCACCCCTCGGTTACAGTTCTAATCTTATTCTTCCCCTCCTTCCCCTCCGGTGGCTCCCGTCTACGGCCTCTGTGTTCAATAAATTCATCTCAGAATCCATAAACAAAACCTTTACATGATTTGTCTTCATCCTGTCTTTTCCCCCAGTGTGCCTGTCGCTCCACGAGTGATTAATTCCATTCATGCCCAACTACCCGAGAGCAAGGACTGAGGGGTAGGGGGTGGGGAGCGTGTGAGTCAGACCAGTTTCTGAATCCTGTTCCTGGCACTTCCTACTTTGGGACCTCTGAAGTTTAGTTTTTTTTCATATGCATAATGGGAATAAAAATACCTACCTCATGGAGTTATCCATGAGAAGCAAATGAGATACTGTATGTAAAGCATTTAGCACAGTGCCCACACATAGTCACTCCTCAGTAAGCCGTACCTATTGTGACTTAATCATAATATGATCAGGAGTTTCCATTTGTCACCCGATTCCCTGATTGGCTTGTTCTCCTTGTTCCCCTTCTCTGCCTCATCACGTCGCCCCTGCCTTAAATCCTTCCTGACTCCCTCTCCCCTCAGTCACCAGTTGTAGCACTGTGGGTGATTTCTTTTTATACTTTTTTTTTTTTTATATATATTTTTATTTATTTGACAGAGAGAAACACAGCGAGAGGGGGAACACAAGCAGGGGGAGTGAGAGAGGGAGAAGCAGGCTTCCCGCCGAGCAGGGAGCCCGATGTGGGGCTCGATCCCGGGTCTCTGGGATCATGACCTGAGCCGAAGGCAGTCGCTCAACCAACTGAGCCACCCAGGCGCCCCATCTTTTTATACTTTGCCTACAGCAATGCCCAACTTGGTTTGGGGCCCGTGTTAATAACTGTCACTAGAAGTTATATGAAACTGAGCTGTGTTCTTATTTCTTTTTGTTGTGTAGTATTATACATACCTGTAATACCTACTTCTTAGTTACAATTATAATTGGAGAGCTTTTTTTGGTTATTTCTTTTTTCCCTTCCAACAAATTTAATCCTCAGAAATATCTATTACTTCTTCCCTGACAAGTTGCAGATCTCAAGGGAGTATGGATTAGCATGGCATTACCTTATATTGAAATCAGTTCACTGAACAAATATTTAATGGGCATCTTCCATGTACCAGGCAAAACGAATGACCATAGTGAAGATCATTTGCTTGGCAGCAACACAGTGTATAGCTTCTCTGTGGAGGCATTGGTCTGAGCTTCTGCCGCCCAGGAGAGGACAAGGTCTGTGCTGAGGCCTCCATCGGTAAGCCCCATTGTGTGCCCTCGGGGAGCCCATAAATACCAGGAATGTTCTGTAGACCTAGACAAGGATCCCTTGGAGCTATTTCTCAACTCCAAAGCGGTTTGGGCAGAATATTCTACTTCTGTGAAAAATCAGTCCTTTTGAATATTTATCCTCCTGTCTAGGCCGCAATTCCCTAATAATAAAGGCCCCCCACCCAAGCAGTCTCTACAGCTTACAGAGATCCTTCATGTACATTAATGAGAAGGATCTTTGTTACAACGCCGAGAGGCAGACAGAGCAGGATTCTAGATCCCTATTTTTAAGTTGAGGTACCAGAAGCTCAGAGGAATTAAGGGAAAGACCCAAGGTCTTGCAGCAAGGCAAACACTCAAAACCCAAATCCAGACCGACTATAGGTCTAGCAATTCTTTCTGTTGTGGTTGAATCTTGGTCTCTGAGCCAGGAAAAGATGAAGCAGGATGGCAAAACCCCTCTGCTACTTGCTTTCAATGCATTTCCTGAAGGTGGGGGACCAGTGAGCGAGGCAGCTGTGGAGGGAGGGTGGCCTCGCACATCAGCAGGAGAGGAAGCCTGAACATGGAAGATGAACCTTGGTCTGATTCCTGGCTGTTCTCCTTGGCTCTGAACTTAGAGACTCTGATGGGCCTCATGGAACTTTCTGGTCTGCTGGGAAAGGAAATGACCTCAACCACATGGGCTAGGCAGGGAAGCGACCCACAGGCTTCCCTCTCAGAAGACAAGTGAGCTGAAGCAGGAGCAGATTTTCTTGTTATATGTGACTTTCTGTGGCTATGACCCATCAGTTGTCCCTTTGGCAAAGTTAAAGTTTAAATTAGGGGCCTTGTAGTTGATGGCAGCTTGACAGCAGCACCTGTGATTAGTGAGATTGCCGAGGGGAAGGTGACTCTCAGAAAGTCAGTCTGTGGTCCAACTGCCCTCCCGTTGAGGAAGTGTCTCTCCCTTGCTACTTTGGGATCTGGGACGATTTTTATTGTGAAAATCCAAGCATTTCCGCAGATGGGGAAGATCGAGATTCCATAAGTCACTTCTAGGTACTTTTCAGGGATTGGGACTCCTGAACTTTAGGGTTCAATTCCATTTGTGCTGCTGACTACCAGACTGTTTGGGCCAGTGCCTAGACCCAAGCCTCTCTGCTGAGAGCTGTAAATGATGATGGTTAAAATGATTTTGGCTTTGAATGCACATTTTGAATCCACTTGGGGAGCTTTCTAAACTATACCTAAGCAGGGGCCCTATCCTCAGATCCTTATTCCGGTCTGGGTGAGGCAGGGGACTGATAACTTTTTACAGGTGAGCAGTTGTGTAATAAAGGTGAAAAATAAGATGGGCTAACCTCCTAAAGATCTGGAGGAGAACTCAGGTGTCCATCTGGTCCACAGTGCACCTTGTGGCCATTCCAGCCTTTAACCTCAAGGTCATGAAAGCCAGAGCAGAAAGCACTATGCAGAGGCCACTGGCCAGGTCCCTTACTTTAAAGTGGCAGGCCCCCTGGGGAGCAGTGTGTTCCAGGCATACAGTAAGTCGAGCAAGCAGGTGTCCGGGCGCGTGGCTCCCAAGCCTGTGGCCTTGTCTTAATACCACGCAGTTATTTCTTTTTAATTGTATTTATTTACTTGACAGAAACAGTGAGAGAGGGAACACAAGCAGGGGGAGTGAGAGAGGGAGAAGCAGGCTTCCTGCTAAGCAGGGAGCCCGATGCGGGCCTCGATCCGGGGACTCTGGGATCATGACCTGGGCCAAAGGCAGATGCTCAACAACTGAGCCACCCAGGCATCCCTACCACACAGTTCTGAAGGAAGTCGAGGGAATTACTGGAGAGCAAAATAACACTTTTGCCCAGTTTCCCCTATAGCTCTGAAGGAAGCCAGGAGAATTAATGGTGGGCAAAATAACACTTTTGCCCACTTTCCCTGGTAGCCTTTCACCTAATGGTGTTTTGGAGTTCTGTGACTATTTATTCATTCCTTCTGCACTTAGTAACTTCATGTCCAAGCTCCAGAGAAGCGGATTATTCTTATCCACAGATGAGGAAACTACAGGTGGAAAGATTGAGACTTTCCCTGGTCACACAGCACAATAATAACACAAGCTGCATAATGGAAACAGAAGTCTTTGTTTCCTGCAGGAAAATCCCTTCCTTTCCACCTTGATTTAGCTATGCAGAAGCAGCAGGTCTTGGCTGTAGTGAACATAGGCACACCTGTCCTGGAAGAGGAGAGAGTGCATTCTCGCAACACTTCTCCAGCGGGGCAGGTGTGCTTTTGGTGCGTCAGTGTCTCTCCCATGTTTACCAAGCCCTTTTGCAGCCTGTCCATGGCTTTACTCTGCCCTTCTGTTCAGGACAAGCTGTCTAGGCTGTCCCAAGCCACAGCATTCTATCTAGAAAGGCAAAATGACAGGAAAGCTCCCACCAGGGGATGGAGGAGGTGATGGGAAGCAAACGTGTCGGGCTTTCCATTGTGCTGGGGTCCACAGAATAGCTGCAGAGGTGCTCCAGCGGGAAACCACCGTGCGCGGCGTGAAAACTCCGGCTGGCTCCAACAATATGGCGCGCGTCGCTGCACATCCGTATTTATGGTGGTTTACAAAGAGTGAAAAGACTTTTCATGCAAATGTACTATGTCAATGTAGATTTCTTTTAGCTTTGCTCAGTGGAGAATCATTTTTGAAGCGCTGCTGTTGTTTCCCTCCCCCTTCCCACTCAGCTCGAAATTCATTAGCAGCCACAGAAAATGTGCCTCCAGAAACTGCATCCCAGAAACGTGTGTCAAGCAAAGAATTTGTCCAGCGCAGTAAAGCAGCTTTGTGTGTCTTTGCTTTAAAGATTCCAGCTGATGCTTCCCTTTTGGGAAATTATAAACTCTCCATCTATGGAAGGTTATTGGATTGGGCTGATGAAAAATCTGATAGAACAAGAATAGCAGCTGTAGACCCCATCACTGGAATAGCCAAGACAGTGAACCACTCTGCTCTGATCGGGCTTTAACTGCCCTCTGTCATGTCAGGCGTGGCAGCCAGCTCCCAAGGTAGCCCATAGTGATCCACATCTCGTAGTATCCACACCTTTGTGTTGTCCCTGCACACAATGAAGAGGACTGATCCATGTGACCAATAGGATATTGTAGACTGATGGTGTATGGCTTCCCATGCGAGCTCATTAACAAAAATGACAGTTTCCACCTTGGGCCCTCGAATTGCTCACTTTGGGAAGCCAGACACCCTGCTGTGAGGAGATTCAAGCAACACTGTGGAGATCGTGTCGGGAGGAACCAACTTCCAGCACGAACTTGCCAAGCACATGAATAAGGCATATCTGGAAACATCCTTCAGGCTGAGTTACGCCTTCAGATGATTGTAGCTCCTCAGCATTTGAGTCTTAGCTGAGACCTTGGACATCATTAAACAGAAATAAGCTGTCCCCATTGTGACTTCCGTGCATTCCTGACCCACAGAAATAGTGGGCTAAGTCTTTATTGTTGTTTTCTGCCATTAAGTTGTAGGGGTGATTTATAATGCAGCAATAGATGACTGGGGCGTATATGTAGACTGGGCCATAAAAGGGATAGGACCATGGTGGGTAGAATATAAAGTTGGATCAGACAGAATTTATTGGTATGGACCCACTCAGCAGTGACTCCAAATTCAGTGTTGAAGATTGAGGGGTTAGAAGTCATGGTTTGGTTGGTTGACTAGATCACAGACCCAAAGGTAGCCTACACAAAATGAAGTTAAATGCCAGAACTGCTTTGTTATGTTGTAGGGGGAGGTATCCGAAAGCTTAGGGAGACTGATATGTTAGAGTGGACTTATCTTGTAAGACCTCGTAACCACCTCTAGGTGGGTCAAGAGGATACACCTTTCATCACGACTGTGAGAAATTTGTGAGGGGAGCCTTCAGCATCCTTGAAGAATTTTGTGGTCACTTTTCTCTGTAGGTCAAGCGCTGTAGTAGGAACTGCAGCCACCAAAGTGGGTTCCCTGATGCTGTGAGGACAGTGGGATTCCAGAGTGGCAGGACAAGAGGGATATGGTTACCATAATTGGACAACTGAGCCAAAGCAATAATCACAGTAGTCTGACATATAGAGAACTATGACATCTGGCTAGTAGATCATGGTCCCTTTGGGGAAGACTGAGAGAAAGATTAATAGTATAAAATTTTGGCAGTATAGCAAGGTCCTATCTCAAAGGGACCTGGATTCTCCTTCATTCAAGAGGTTCTTGGTCTGTAAATTGGCTCAGGTCTGGGAATTGACTGAAGGGCCATTATGACTCTGTTTTGTGATCTAAGATTATTTTACTGTTCACTCAACCTAAACTGTTAGGTTTATGCAGAGGTAAGAGTTCATGTTGATCCATGGCATGTGGTTAATGGTTTGGCTGGATGGTCAGAGACTTGAACGTTATTGGGAAGTTGGTGACAAGGAAGTCTGGGGAAGAGGTAAATGTACAAACTGCGCTAGGCAAAAGATATGAAGATATTTGTCTTCCATATTAATGCTCACCAGAGAGTAACCTCACCATTCAGTCAGTCAGTCAATAATTCACTCCCTCATTCGTCACGAAGGCATGATCCCATAAACATAGGACCTTTGGGCAACGTGGGAGTGAGGGGCAGCGATATTCCACGCTGTCGAAATCCACCTGTAACTTTTGACTCTCCCCAAACTTTACTTATAGCCTGTTGTTGACTAGAAGCTTTCACAATAGCATAAGTGGTTAACACATGCTTTGTGTGGTATATGTATTATATACTGTATTCTTACAATAAAATAAGCTAGAGAAAAGAAAATGTTATTAATGCAATCATAAAAAAACAAAAAATATATTTACAATACCATACTATTAAAAAAATCCACTTGTAAGTGGATCTGTGCAGCCCCAACTAGTATTGTTCAAGGCCAACTCTGTATATTCTTTGCTGAGGTGTCCTTTCAGGTCTTTGGCTCATTTTTAAATCAGATTGTTTTCTTATTGTTGACTTATAAGAGTTATTTGTATATTTGGTTAATAGTCTTTTATCAGATATCTTTTGCAAGTATTTTCTACCGGTCTATGGCTTGTCTTCTCACTCTGTTGACAGTGCCTTTTGCAGAGCAGAAGTTTCTGATCTTAATGGAGTCTAGCTTATCAATTATTTTTTTTATGGATCATGCCTTTGGTATGTATCTAAAATGTCATCACCATAACAAGATCATATAGATTTTCACATAAGTTATCTTCTAGGCGTTTTGTAGTTTTATATTTTATACTTAATTCTGTGACCCTTTTTGAGTTAATTTTTTGAGGATTGTAAGTTCTGTGTCTAGATTTATTTTTTGCACATGGATATTCAGATGTTGCTGCACCATTTATTGAACAGACTGTCCTTGTGCCATTGCATTGCCTTTGCTTCTTGGTCAAAGATCAGTGACTCTATTAAAAGGGGTCTATTTCTGGGCTCTCTGTTCCATCCTATTCTATTTGTCTGTTCTTCCACCAATACCACACTGTCTTGATTACTGTAGCTTTGTAATAAGTCTTGATGTTGATAGTATGTATCTTCTTTGTTTTTTTCCCGTCAATATTATCTTAGCTATTCTGGGAATTTTGCTTCACCATGTAAACTTTAGAATCACTTTTTCAGTATCTGTAAAATAACTTGGGATCTTTGGGGAGGATTGCATTGAATCTATAGATCAGATTGGAAAGAATATAGACTGTCAACTGGAAACAAACACAGCTTTATTTTCTTTCTCAATTTATTTTTATTTTATTTTCTTGTCTTATTTCATTGGCTAAGACTTTTCAGTGCCATGTTGAAAAGAAGTAGGGAGGAGACAATCTTGCCTTATTCCTGATCCGAGTGGACAAGTGTCTGGTTTCTCATCTTTGAGTATGATGTTAGCTCTAGGTTTTTTGTACATACTCTTTATCAAGTTTAGAAAGTTCCTTTTATTTCTAGTTTACCAAGAGTATCAGAAATGGTGTTGGATTTTGTCAAATGCTTTTTCTATGTATATTTATAGGGTCATCTGATTTTTCTTATTTAGCCTGTTGATGTGATAGATGACATTAATTGACTTTTTTTTTCATTTGAAGTAGCCTTGCATTCCTGGAATAAACCCTACTCGGTCTTGGCATGTAATTATTTTTATACATTATTGGTTTTGATTTGCTAACATTTTTGAGGATTTTTGTCTCTGTGTTCATGAGAAACATGATTGGTTTCTAGTTGGGTTTTTAAAATATTTTATTTATTTATTTGAAAGAGGGACAGAGCGGGGCGCCTGGGTGGCTCAGTTGGTTGGGCGACTGCCTTCAGCTCGGGTCATGATCCCGGATACCCGGGATCGAGTCCCACATCGGGCTCCCTGCTCAGCGGGAAGCCTGCTTCTCCCTCTCTCACTCCCTCTGCTTGTGTTCCCTCTCAGGCTGTGTTTCTCTCTGTCAAATAAATAAATAAAATCTTAAAAAAAAAAAAAAGAAAGAGGGACAGAGCACAAGGAGCGGGAGAGAGAGAAAGGCACAAGCAGACTCCCTGCCAAGCAGGGAGCCCAATGCAGGGCGTGATCCCAGGATTTTGAGATCATGACCTGAACTAAAGGTGGATAGTTAACTGACTGAACCACGCAGGTGCCCCTCTAGTTTTCTTTTTCTATAGTGGCTTTGTCAGGTTTTGGTATTAGGGTAGTGCTGGCCTCATAGAATGAATTAAGAAATATTCTTTCTGGAGGCGCCTGAGTGGCTTAGTTGGTTAGGCGACTGCCTTTGGCTCAGGTCCTGATCCCGGAGTTCTGGGTTCAAGCCCCGCATCGGGCTCCCTGCTCGGCAAGAAGTCTGCTTCTCCCTCTCTCACTCCCCCTGCTTGCATTCTCTCTGGCTGTGTTTCTCTCTGTCGAATAAATAAATAAAATCTTTAAAAGAAAGAAAAAAAGAAAAAAAATATTCTTTCTGTTTCTGTCCTTTGAAAGAAGATTGTAGAGAATTGGTATAATTTCTTCCATGATTATTTGGTGAACCCATGTGGGCCTGGTGGTTTCTTTTTGAAAGATTATTATTGATTCCATTAGATGTAGGCTTATTCTCCAATGTATTTTTTCATTTCAGAAACTGTAGTTTTTATTTTGAGAAGTTTGTCTTTTTTATATCTTAGCTTTTTGAACATATAAAATGTAAGCATGATAACTGTTCTGTTTTCCTATGCTAATTCTTTTCTTTTTAATATTTTATTTATTTATTTGACAGAGAGAAACACAGCTAGAGAGGGAACACAAACAGGGGGAGTGAGAGAGGGAGAAGCAGGCTTCCCGCCAAGCAGGGAGCCTAATTCGGGGCTTGATCCCAGGACTCCAGGATCATGACCTGAGCCAAAGGCAGATGCTTAAATACTGAGCCACCTAGGTGCCCTTCCTGTGCTAATTCTAATAACTCAGTTCTAGGTTGGTTTTGATGGGTTTTTCTATTCATTATGAGTGAGTTTTCCTGCTTCTTTGCATCCTTGGTAGTCTTTGATTAGATGTCAAACATTGTGAATTTTACCTTGTTGGTTGCTAGGTATCTTTTTATTCTTACAAATTTTTCTGAGCTTTTGGGGTACAGTTAAATTACTTCAGGATTTTGCTTTTATAATTTATTACATTGTATCTGGAACAGTGCTCAGTTTAGGACTAATCAGTATTCCCCACTGTGGAGGTAAGATCATCCTGAAAATTCTACCCAATGCCCTGTGTGTTACGAGTTTTTCAAATTTGATTGGTGGGAACAGGCACTATTCCCAGTTCTGTGTGAGCATAAGTCACTGTTCCTTGTTATCCATTTTAATAAATCTGTTCCTAGCTTCAGGTTATTTCTTCAAATAGGTACAGAGTACTCTGCTGTGTATCTCCAGGTACTCTTGAACAGCTCTCCACTCTCTGGTATTCCCTCCTATGAGCTTTAGTTGCCTTTGCGTCCCTGGACTTTCAGCTCCATCTTCTTAACTCAGGGAGTCTACCAGACTCTACCTCAGGACTCCTACCTTGTGCTGCTGCCTGGAAACTTACAAGGCAGTAGGCTCGGGCAGTGAATAGGGCTCACTTCATTTGTTTAACATCTGTTAAGAATCACTGTCTCATTGCCTGATGTCCAGAGTCATAAAACCCATTGTTTTTATATTTTGTCTGATTGGTTGGTTGATTTACCTATTTATTTGGTGGTTTAAGGTAAGGAAATTCTTGTACAGCGAAACCTTTTTCTATGTAACCAGTGGTCTTACAGCGAAACCTTTTTATACGTAACCAGTGGTCATTGCCATTTGAGAAGCTATATATTTACGTGAGCTATAGAATATACTCCCATCAGCCAATAGGAATTTTTGAGGCTACTCTAGGGGTGCGAAAGTGATTTCCCTTTTTGTTTCTGGGAGTTCCTTGAATTATTTGGGTCTAGAGGCTAATTCTAAATAATGCTTTTATGAAATTCCTAACCATGTTATGATTTTATTCTCAGAATTAAAAAAAAGAAAGAGCAGCAATGTTATGCCAAAGAACAGAGGATACGAAGAATGAACTTTCATGAAGAGCTAAATTCAGGGGAGAAGATGAGTGACATATTAGCCCAGCTGAAACTTGAGGAACTAAAAGGAGCCAGAGAAAAACAACAGAGAGAAAAGGAATCCCAAAGGTATTTTAAAAAATTCTGCATGAAGTCTTGGCTCTATAGAAGAATAAGCACTATATTTCCCCCACTGCTGTTTCCCAGTACAAAGAAGAGTCAAGGCACGGAGATGTGAAATAGTTTTAATGGTTAAAGCTAGTAGTTAGATAAGGACTCAGGCTCATTCTCTTCCTAGTGGTTCACTTGGCCTGATCATACTGTATCTTTATAGATATATAGAAGCTCTACGAGCCCAGATCCAGGAGAAAATGCGGCTGTATAACATTACTTTACCTCCACTATGTTGCTGTGGTCCTGATTTTTGGGATGCTCATCCTGATACCTGTGCCAACAATTGTATTTTCTACAAAAACCATAGAGGTAAGCTTCTTAAAGGAATGGTTGGGACCTGGTGGCAATTAAAAAGCAAACAATAAATGTAGTGATTATAGTAAGTTAGCATGTATTAGGTGTTTACTGTATATCAGAGACTTAAAGCCCCTTTACAAAAAAACTCAGAAAATAAAAATAATTATAGTGAGTTATAATCCTTTTGAGGTCTGCTACCTTCTTGTATCCATTAATCCTGGGGAAATATTTCTACTCCACTGTAGGGAAACCTGGCTTCCCGATTCTCCTATAAATGAAGAAATTATCCTTGTGTTTTATGGCCGTTGGTCCAGTTGAATTTCCTGTTATCCAAATACTTTAATGTTACTTAACATAGATTTATTACCATCTCTATCCACATTAGACTGCCCACTTCTGCCAGGTGACACTGAGGAAAATGAGGACCAGTATAAACACTATCTTCAGGAATCCCAGCTAGAGAAAACAGTCCTTCTTATTCTCATTAATGTTTCTGTTTCCTGGCCATCCTTAAATATATTGATGTACGTAGTGTAAAAATTATGTAGGCTTCATGCACACATCAAAAATACTGCCACTGTTTGTATTCCTACTGCCCTACCCGTGTGATACGAGTTTCTCATCAATTCTGTGAGTTAAATTTTAAAAGCACAAATCTTATCATGCCATTCCTCTATTCTAAAACCTTGAGGGTTCACCATTACAGTAAAAAACGCATGCCATATTTGGCGTATTATCTCTCTGGCCCCAGGCGACACTCCAGCCGTATCAAACTTGGTAATTCCAGTACATGTCACTTTTTTTTATACCTTTCGCACCACATATTTTTCTGCCTAGAAGGTCTTCTTTCCTTTACTCTTATTAATCCTTCAAGACCATCTTAACTGTTACTACTTCTGGAAATCTTTCCCATCTTTTCCTAGATGTCTTTTTCATTCATTCTGAACTTCATTTGGTGATGATATTTTGTATATGCCTCTGGTTTGAAAGTGTTAACACTGCAATTTAATTATTTTTGTGTTCATACTCGTCATTATCTTTTCTGTCCTCATGGAGTGCTTGGCATGTACTAAGTACTCAATAAATATTTATTCAATGAATAGGAAAAGTTAATACCTATGAGACTTGTAGAGAAGCAGTACTAATGGGAAGGAGGTTGGGAGAATGAGTAGTTTAGAATCTGACTTCATTCATCACTGTGCAAACCTTTATTTACAGCATATACCCGGGCACTACATTCAGTCATCAATTCTTGTGATATCCCTGAGGGGACCTCAACTGTTCGAGTCGCCATGCGTAATTTGGCTTCTGCACAGAGACGGACTTTGAAAAATCTGTAATGAGGATCTGAATCCAGTTGTTAGTATTTCCATCTCACTTAAAATCAACCCTGAGAGATTATTTAGGAAAAGCTGTTAAATTGTGTAAAATGTGTAATCTGGAAAGAAGGACTGTCTCAACATGACAACCATCTCTATAATTAGATCATAAACATTGTTTCTGTCTCTGCTTAGGACTGAAATTGAAAGTTGACCTTCAACTTGTGTTTTTGCTGAGAACTGTATAGGAGTCTATTGTTTTAAAAATGATCAGTCAGACCAGTAAGGTTTTTTTTTCACTTAGCTCTGCTCTGATCAGAAGAGATCATGAGAAATCTTTGAGATTAGCTCATTTATTATCTTTCTAAAAGTGTATCTTTGAATCTCGACAAGTTTGAAAATGTCTAGATAAAGCCGAAAAGATGATGAAATGAGTCTCTAAGTTATCAGTGGCCATCTGTATTGCTGATAGCTTTTCTAGTTGTGTATAACAATTAGAGGTGAGAAGAATCCGAATTTGATGCACATTTTTTTTCCTCAAGATTTTTCTCTCCTGGTTTTTTAACTTATTACCTCTTTCCCCATTCAGTGACATTGGACTTAGGACTTTTTAATTTTATAATTTTGTATTGCAAAAATAAAGTGAATAAACCTGTCTTTTGAGCATGTTCTAGGTGAAATCATTGTGAGTGACATTTCAAAAAGTAAATCTGAAGTCAAAGTGAGTAATCAAGTGCTGCCTTATTTATCCCTATCTTTTAAAAATCTGGTGATTTTTTAAATGGTGAATGGCATAGGTACAAAGCAGATTAAATAAAAATGTCTTTAATTAGTATTAGTATGAATTTGTTATGAAAGGTAAATGACATAGCTACAAAGCAGATGAAATAAAAATTTCTGTAGTTAGTATGAATTTGTTATTTCTTCACAGTATGTCCTGACACAAAATATGAAAAATTTTAGTATTGAATTAAAGATACTGATAATTTTTTTTCCTTACTTTTCTCTAATGGAACAGTGTTGAAAAAGCACTTAGGTGACATCTCAAAAAACTCCCAAACATCTAGCCAGGTCATCGAAAATAAGAGCCAAAAATACCTGAATGACAAGATTGACTGGTTATTTAACCAGATTAATAATCTAGTTTAGTCAAAAGCTTTAAGTAATTATATCCACGATTTAACCTTTAGGAGTTGTATTTTTTAACAGTTTTTTTTTTTTTTTAATTTTATTTATTTATTTGACAGAGAAACACAGCGAGAAAGGGAACACAAGCAGGGGGAGTGAGAGAGGGAGAAGCAGGTTTCCTGCCGAGCAGGGAGCCCGATGCGGGACTCGATCCAGGGTCTCCAGGATCATGACCTGAGCTGAAGGCAGTCACTTAACCAACTGAGCCACCCAGGCGCCCCTATTTTTTAACAGTTTTATTGAGATATAATTTATATGCCATATGATTAACTCATTTGAAGTGTACAATTTACTGGGTTTTAGTATATTCTAGGATTGTGCAACTATCACCACTGTTAAATTTTAGAATAATTTTGTCATTCTAAGGAGATGCCCCCATAATCCAGCAATTCCACTTTGGGGTATGTATCAAAAATAATTGGAAGCAGAATCTCGAACAAATGTTTGCATGCCATGTTCATGGCAACATTATTCACAAGAGCCAAGAAGTGGAAGTAACCCAGTATCTGTCAATAGATGAATGTATAAACAAAATGTGGTATGTATATAAATTTATAGTGGAATATTATTCAGCCTTAAAAAGGAAATAAATAGTATCACATGCTATAGTATAGATGAGCACTGAGATCATTAGGCGGTGTCAAGTAAAGTCACAAAAAGACAAATACAGTATGATGCCACTTATATGAAAACCTAGAGTAGTCAAATTGACAGACACAAAGTAGAATAGTCATTGTCATGGTCTGTGGGGAGGAGGAAATGGGAAGTTGTTTAAAGGGTAGATTTTCAGCTTTGTGATATGAAAAAGTTCTGGAGACCTATTTTATAATAAGGTGAGTCTACTTAATATTTCTGAACTATATACTTATAAACAATACAATGGGAAATTTTAGTTTATGTGATTTTTTTTCACCAATTAAAGATTTTAAGAAGAAAAGTTCCATACTTCTTCCATACCCTACACTTCTCCATTCCTTCTTCACTCAGCTTTAGGCAATCACAGTATACTCTCTGTCTCCATAGATTTATCCATTCTGGACTTTTCATGTAAATAGAATCTTACAGCATATAGTTCTTTGTGACTAGAATGTTTTATTTAGCATAATGTTTTAAAGATTTTCCATGTTGTGGCATGTAGCAATACTTCCTTGCTTTTTGTTGCCCAGTAATAAATACTTCAGTCTATGGATACCACATTTTATTTACTTGTTCATCAGTCGATGAACATTTGGGCCGTTTCTCCTAATTGGCTACTATGATAATGCTGCAATGAACATTTACTGACAAACTTTTTTGTAGACATATGTTTTCATTTCTCTTGGGCATATATATAATAACTCTATGTGGAACCTTTTGAGGAACAGAAAACCATTTTCCAAAGTGGCTGCACAATTTTATATTCCTACCTATGGTGTATAAGGGTTCAGATTTCTTCACATTTACCAGCATGGTCCTTATCTGTCTCTTTGATTATGGTCATCCCCCTGGGTGTGAAGCGATATCTCACTGTGGTTTTAATTTGCATTTTACTGATAGCTAATGTTGAGTATCTCTTTGTGTTCTTATCAGCCATTTGTATATCTTCTTTGGAGAACTATCTTTTCAGATCCTTTGTCCATTTTGTAATTGGGCTATTTATCTTTTGATAACTGAGTTAACAGTGTTAGTGTAGTCTACAAACAGACTCCTTTTCAGACGTATGATTAGCAAAGATTTTCTCCCATTCTGGAAGTCATTTTTTTTTCACTTCTTTGATGATTTCCTTTGCAGCATGAAAATTTTTAATTTTGATTAACTCCAGTTCATCTACTTTTTCTTTTTTTGCTTTAACCATTACCTAATCCACTACCTAATCCTAATGCACTCCTATGTGTTCTTCTAAGAGTTTTGTGGTTTTAGCTCTCATGTATAGGTCTGTGATTTGAGTTAATTTTTGTGCATGGTGTTAGACAGGGACCCAACTTCATTCTTTTGCATGAGGATATCCTGTTGTCCCAACACCATTTGTTCAAAAAACTATTATATGCCTCATTGAATTGATGTGCCACTCTGGTCAAAAATTAGTAGACCATTGATGTTTTGTTTATCTATGTTTATCATTATATCAGTACAGTCTTCCTTGTTTTTAAGATTTTATGTATTCATTTGTCAGAGAGAGCGTGCGTGAGAAAGCGTGCACAAGCAGAGGTAGCGACTGGCAGAGGGAGAAGCAGACTCCCTGCTGAGCTAGAGGAGGTAGGACTCTATCCCAGAACCGTCAGATCATGACCTGAGCCAGAGGTAGATGTTTAATTGGTTGAGCCACCCAGGCGTCCCCAATCTGTCTTGATTAATATAGCTTTGTAGTAAGTTATGAAGTAGGGAAGTATGAGTCCTCTAACTTTGTTCTTTTTCAAGATTGTTTTGCTATTCTGAGACCCTTGCATTTTTCATATGCACTTTAAGATTATCTCCTGCAAAAAGCTAGCTGAGATTTTTTTTTTATAGGGATTGCATTGAATCTGTATATTAGTTTGAGAGCCAGTGCCTTGTGATTCATGAACACAGGATATCTTTACATTCATTTAAGTCTCTTTAATTTCTTTCAACAAAGTTCTATAGTTTTCAGAGCATAAAATTTGTACGTATTTTGTTAAACTTATTCCAAGGTATTTTATTCTTTCTGATGCTGTTTTAAATAGAATTGTTTTGTTAATTTTATCTTGTTCATTGCAAGTGTATAGAAATGTAATTGATTTTTGTATATTGATCTTGTATTCTGCAACCTTCCTGAACTCTTTTTTACTTTAATAGTTTCTTTAGGGGTTTCTTGGGATTTTTTTTATATATAAGATCTCATTTGCAAATAGAGATAGTTTTTCCTGTCCTTCTGAATGCCTTTTTCTTGTCTAATGGCCCTGGGTAGAACATCCAGCACTAAATTGAATAGGAATGACAAGTGACACTCTTGTCTTGTTACTGATATTAGGAGGAAAGCATTTAGTCTTTCATCATTATGTATGATGTTGGCTGTGGGTTTTAATAAAGGATTTTTTTTTCCCAGAAAGATTGAAAGTGCATGAGCTGGGGGTAAGGGGTGAAGGTCACAGGGAGAGAGAGAGAGAGAAAGAGAGAGAGAGAGAGAGAGAGAGAGAGAGAAAGGATCTTAAGCAGGCTCCATGCCCAGCACAGAGCCTGACACAGGACTTGAACTCACAACCCTGAGATCATGACCTGAGTCAAAATCAAGAGTCGAATGCTTTCCCCCATTGAGCCACTCAGGAGCTCCAATAAAGACTTTAAAAAAAAAATTTTTTTTTAAGATTTTATAGGGCACCTGGGTGGCTCAGAGGGTTGAGCCTCTGCCTTCGACTCAGGTCATGATCTCAGGGTCCTGGGATCGAGTCCCATGTCGAGCTGTCTGCAGTGAGCCTGCTTCCCTCTCTTTCTCTTCCTGCCTCTCTACCTATTTGTGATCTCTCTCTCTCTGTCAAATAAATAAATAAAATCTTTTAAAAAAAATTCTTCTAAGAGTTTTAAAAAGTTAAAAAAAAGATTTGATTTATTTATTTGACAGAGAGAGAGCACACACAAGCAGGGAAAGCAGCAGGCATAGGGAGAAGCAGACTCCCCCGTGAGCAAGGAGCCATAGGTGGGACTAGATCCCAGGACACTGGGATCATGACCTGAGCTGAAGGCAGATGCTTAACCGACTGAGCCACCCAGGTGCCCCCCAATAAAGACTTTTAATAAAGGGCTCCTGAATGCCCTTTATTAGTTTGGGGAAGTTACCTTCTGTTACTAGTTTGTTGAGTGTTTTTATCATGAAAAGGTGTTTTGTGAAATGTGTTTTGCATCTATTAGGATTATTGTGTGTTTTTTGTCCTTTTTTCCTATTAAGATGTATGACATTGATTGATTCTCAGATGTCAGACCAACCTTTTACTTCTACTTAAAGACTACTTTTACTTCTACTTTAAGACTACTTAAAAACAGGATAAGTTTTTTCCTGTTCTGTTTTTTTAGTTTGTTTATCTGAGCTAGGTGGATTGTCTGACATCAGGTTCATAGTGAAATGATGATGAGATTAAGCAGCTTTTGAGTCTAATCTTCCTCGAAGTTCAGTCTCTGAACATAAGTCTCACCTGAGTAAGAGTAAGTTTTTTGCATTGTAATTTGGTCATATGTGAATAGTGTTAATGATTTATTTTTGTGGGGTTAGAGAATACTGGGAGGGCTCCTACCAAGGAGAAAGCCTGAGTTTCATGACCGTTACTGACGGAAGTGTGGCGAATCCTGTTTAAAATGATGGATGCACTTTGGAAAGAAGCCTGGAATCTAAGAGTTAGCCTGAATTCACAAGTTCGTGAAATCACAGTTGGGAGGACAAATTCTGTTTTCTGAATGAGCAGTGACCTATAAAAATGAAGAGGACTGGATGTAAGATGTGAGCCTAATTGAAATAGATTTTGATTTCTAGGGGGAAAAATAGAATTAAATTTGGACCAACTATTTCAAATAGGCTAGATGGCAGGCATTTCAAGTAATAAAACAACTGAATAAGAATGAAGACTTTTCTAGATAATTATTTATTTATTGCCCTCAAACTTCCTGGAGGTTTTCCCTCATACTTACCAGT
This sequence comes from Spilogale gracilis, assembly GCA_004023965.1. NCBI lineage: Eukaryota > Metazoa > Chordata > Mammalia > Carnivora > Mephitidae > Spilogale > Spilogale gracilis. The sequence continues at coordinate 26,846 of PITA01010061.1, forward strand.
TGTATGGTAAGTGTATGAGCTGGGGGTAAGGGGTGAAGGTCACATGGGGTATGGTGACTATGCTGTATGGTGACTATGCTTCACTGAATATCACTGAAAAGACAGGCAGTCAAAGGGAGCTTCCCCCAAGCTCTTACCATCATATCTACCTGCCTACATGCCTACCTACCTACCTACCTGTGTATTTTAATTCTTGTTAATATGGTTAAACTATTTATTCTTAGATCTGCTCTGACTTGTGGCCAGATCCAGTTCCCTTCCTCCTACTCAAAGACATTGCCTCAGCATCTCTTCCCCTTGTCTTCTGCATCATAATTTCCTACTAGTCTTTCTATCAATATACAAAGCTGCTATAATTTCTTCCATCTTTAAACCCAACCAACATAAAAAGAGAGAAAAGAAGAGAAAGCTACCTCTCTTTACCCTGCCTTTTCCTTCCCCTACATCCAACCTTCTCTGCTTCTCTTTATGGCAAAACAGTCTTAGAGTTGTCCGTACCTCCTCCTCCTGTCCTCACATTCTCTCTTGAGTGCATTCTAGTAAGACTATTTGCCTTTTCCTCTCCAATGAAAGTGCCTTTTTTAGAGTCACTAATAACTTCCACATTGCTGAATCCCATGGTCATTCATTCTCAGAGTTCCTTTTCACCTATCAACAGAATTAAGCACAATTGATCACTCCATTTTTTTTTAAGTACCTTATCACCTAGTCCAACACCAAACTTGTGATTTTTCTTCCAACTCAACTGGCCATTGCGTCTTCAGGGTTTTTTTGCTGTATTTTTCTCATCTCTAGTTTTGAAATATTAGGGTGTCTTAGAGCTCAGTCCCTGAACTTCTTTCTATTTACACTTGCTCTTTTGGTGATCTCTTTTCATCTGGTGGTTTTAAATGTTCTCTACAAACTCCCACATTTATATCTCTGGTCCAGACCTTTCCCTGAAACCAAATTATTATAAACCTGGCTGCCTACTTGACATTCCCACATTGTTGGTTTCCCTCAAATTTTGCTCTTTCTACACACTTTCCCGTATCAATTAATAGTAGTCCCATCTATTTATTGAGGCCAAGAAACTTGAAATATCACTGACTTCTATCTTTCTCATTCATCCTTCATCACTTCCTCAGCCAATCATGTAAACTCTACCTTCAAAGTACATCTCCAGTTCACGTTGCTTATACTGCCAGATGCCTGGTCCAAACCACCAGCATCTCCCTCATGGACTATTAAGAATTTCCTAAGTAATTAGTTTGCTTGTATTTTTAAAAAAGATTTTATTTATTTGAGAGAGTGAGCACAAGTGGGGAGGGGGGCCTACAGGGGAAGAGCAGAGGCAGAGAGAGAAGCAGACTGCCCGCTGAGCAGGGAGTCCCACTCAGGGCTCTGATCCCAGGACCCCGGGGTCTTGAACTTAGCTGAAAGCAGACACTTAATTGACTGACCCACCCAGGTAACCCTGTCTATTTGTATTTTATATACTTTCTCTGTATATGAACCATGCTTAAGACATCCGAAAACCAACCTTCAGTCTCCTCCCTCTACACACACATAAAACACACTCTCAAACAGCAAAAATGTGTTCCTTCAGTCTTCTCCATCTCAGCAATTGACCACTCCAACCTTGTAGGAGTACAGGCCAAAAAAAGGACAGTCAGCCTTCACTCTCTTCTTTCTTATGCAACCCACACGCCCTTCTTGTTGGCTCTGCTTGAAAAATGTATTCCAGATGCAACACTCTTCAGTATCTGCCCCGCTGCATCCCTGATCTAAGTCATCATCACTTAGAATTATTTGGCGGTCTCCCAGTTGGTTTTCTTATTTCTATAGTTGCCCCTTATAGACTGCTAGTACCACAACCAGAGCTGTCCTTTCAGAAAAAGTAAGATCATTTCACTGCTCTGCTCAAAATCTCTGTGGCTATTCAGGAAAAGCCAGAGTCCTTGTAGTGTCATAGAAGGCCCCATAAAATCAGGGCCCCATATGAGGTCTTAATCACTTCTGAGACTTTATCTCCTACTGCTCTTTGTTCCTGCTCATTCTGCTCAGCCTTGTGTTCTTTGGGATAATCTAGGGACACTTTTGCTTTGGGGCTTTTTAATTTGCTGTTTGCCCTGCCTGGGGACACTTCTCCCTCAGGTAGTATTTGGCTAACTTCCTTAACCTCCTTTAAGTCTTTATTCAAGTGTGTCTTATTAAAGGACCTTCCCGGACCATCTAATTTAAAAAGTGACCCTCCTAAACACCACTACACCCAGGCACTCCTTATCCCCTCTCCCTGCCCCTTCATGATATTTCTACCTCTATGACATACTGTATGTTTTACTTAACGTTTATTTTCTCTCTCTCTGCTGGACTGTAGAGTCCATGAGGACAGGGATTTTTGCCTGTTTTTGTTCAGTGGTGCATCCCTAGTTCTTAAGACTATACCTGGCACATGAAAGGTTCTCAGTAAGTGTTAAATGAACAGATTTGTCCTTAAAAAATTCCAAATATTTCTACATGATTAGTAGTTTTACCTAGTGTTTTTGATCTTTACTCGAAAGGTCTAGACATCATTTTACTTTGTATTTTATATTCTTACTGCTACTCTAATTTGGGACAAATAATTTCTCTGGGCTATAGTATTCTGTTTTAGAAAACAGGAGGGTTATAGTAAGTGACCTGTAATCTCCCCTATAGCTCTAACATTGTATGAATTTATTAATTATGTTTTATACTTTTGAACTCCCTCAAGGTTTCCATTTCGTTTGCTGAGCTTGCACTAGTGGTAGGTTTACCTGTGGACAGTGAGATCAGGGTGGGATGGGTTCTTTCTGCTGTGTTCTGACTGCGCCACTGATCTCATCAGGGTAGATGCAAGTTCAGTAGGTCATGGTGGAATAGAGGGCAGAACAGGAGGATGTAAGAAAGTATGAGTATAACCAGCAAGAGGGGCACAATCCCTGGGCTGAGCTCATGCTCTTCCCCAGAGGGAAACTTTATCAGTTACGGAACCCATGCCAAGAGCTGGAACCCATGGATGATAGAGGCCATTCCAGGATTCTGGAGGTAGCAGAGGATATTCGTGTACTACTTTTCCTGCTAGAAAAAAGCTGGTGTGTGATGTATTTTCCTAGGTGTCTAACCAAGGTTTAGTAAACTGGTTTAGTAAACTCTGTGTCCTCCCCCTTGCATTGTTCTAGTATATTGCTCTAGTATTACTTAATTGTCTAGGCCTCGCCCTTACCTGTTTAGCACTTTTATGATGAGGAATGAGATTGTCAACAACTTTATTGACTACCCACTGGGCGGAGAGGCTAGAAACTGCTGCTTTCATGTCTTCTAACCTTTTAAATTATGGTAAAGGAGGTATCTGGTATTATTTTACTGTGTTTACTTAGGTTATGTTTTTGGAGGCAAAATATTTCTTTTAATTTCCCTTTAGGTGTAGTGAGCATGATTTGCTTTTTGTCCTGGCTTGGACATTTTTCCATGTTTCTCAGAAAAAAAGATTTAAGACATTGGAAATATTACAGAGAAAGATAAAACAAATGTTCTCCGGGTATGCGAGGCCCACCCATTCTATTAGGCAAAAGGCTTTGAATATGTTGACTTAGATTTTAATTTTAATTTAATTTAATTTGATTTTTTTTTAACTTAGAGTTTTAAACCCATCTTAAGGTGGAAATGAAGCGTCCATTTCTGGTATTGCTCTCAGTATTACTGACCACTGTTAGAGGGATAGACCAAGGAGAAGTCAAACTGATCCCTCTTGAGTCAAGCCGTTTGATATTATACCGCATAAGGCATCATCCCTTCAGCGCCCCAAGATGAGATCACCCTTGGTAGAAGTTGTCATTCAATTCTTGGGCTTAGGTTCCTTGCAACCCCCCACCCCCAACGACCAGAAATCTACAGTAGTCATTAATGGATGAAACTATTAGACATTTTCATCATCCGAACCCACTAATTCATCCTCACATCACTGAAAGTGTGAGAACCAGATATTGTGCGTCCTGGTGTGGTGCAGTACGAAGCATACAGTGCCTTCTGTAAAGTGTTTTTGCCCCCCAAAAGTTGAAACTGAATATAATCAAGACTTTACATCCAGGTTCTGGGAGAAAATTAAGTCCCGGAGCTGTAAGGAATCCACTGTATGTAAGAAACTTCTTTCCTGTTCACTTAGAAGGCTATTGTGTTCCCTACTGGGAAGAAGTGAGAAGATACCCACTCAGTAATTTTCTGTGTTTTCTGGTTTAGATGAAGACAATATGTCAGGAGAAAAGGAGTGAGGATTCCATTTATAGGAAATAGAGGGAAAGAAATTATGCTGTGAGAAAGCAAAAATCTGGAGGATGAGTCATTCAGACATAAACTGACAATTCCTTTAACAAGTTAATGGATTAAATTTTTATAAAGGGCGGGGGGAGGGTAGCTCTAGATTAAGACAGACTTATAGAGACAACAACCACCAAATAATAATGTATTCACCTTGTTTGGATCCTGATGTGAAAAAAAAAATCCATCTTTGGCGCAGTTAAGAGAATTTGAATAGAGTCTAAGTTATTCATTTTGGTAAGTAGGATGATGGTATTATATTTATATAAGAAAATATACATACATATACATATTTTATATAAGAAAATTTCTATAAAAATGTATACCTGAAGTATATAGGGACGAAATAAAGTTATATTTAGCATTTACTTTAAAATAATTCAACAAAGTAAGACAACAGAGAGAGATAGGTGAATCTAGGTGATGGGTATGTCAGGGTCTCATGCTATTCAGTCTATTTTTGAGTATATATGAATTTTCTTAGGGGCACCTGGGTGGCTCAGTTGGTTGGGCGACTGCCTTCAGCTCAGGTCATGATCCCGGAGACCCGGGATCGAGTCCCACATCGGGCTCCCTGCTCGGCGGGAGGCCTGCTTCTCCCTCTCTCACCCCTCCTGCTTGTGTTCCCTCTCTGGCTGTGTTTCTCTCTGTCAAATAAATAAATTAAAAAAAAAAAAAGACTACCTCTCTAAAAAAAAAAAAAAAAATTTTAGAAACCTTGGGCCTGAAATAACCTTGTTCGCTTTGTAAGCGTCCTCCTCACTGCCTTCCCCCCTAAAAAATAGAAGGTATGAAAGTAGTATCCCTTAGTTGTGGGACTTCTGACATAGTAGTTATTATCCATTATTATTAGAACCTAGAGGGGCGCCTGGGTGGCTCAGTTGGTTAAGCGACTGCCTTTGGCTCAGGTCATGATCCCGGAGATCCGGGATCGAGCCTCACATCCGGCTGCCTGCTCGGCGGGAAGCCTGTTTCTCCCTCTCTCACTCCCCTGCTTGTGTTCCCTCTCTGGCTGTGTTTCTCTCTGTCAAATAAATTTTTTAAAAAATCTTTAAAAAAAACCCCAAAACCTAGAGGCTGCAGTGTTCTGTGGCCTTTCTATAGGAAGGAGTGATTAACTAGAAATTACGTTCATTCCAGCGGGCCAGGTCTGTATGGAAGTTCCCTTAACATAACTCACATCCTAAATAATCAGATAGGCTCCCAGTCAGCTTTTGTGATCCTGTGAATTCCCAGGCGTATAAAACCTGCGAAGATGAGGGATGAAAGACCATGGAGAACATGAGAGTACAAATGACAAAAATCAGGAAACGGTAATTGTGAAGGAAGCTTTGAAATCTTAGGGAGAGATGGGAGTAAGAGAATATTTATGTAGCTCAGTTCAGGGATGGGAAAAATCACTTATAATTCTTATCTTCCTTCTGAATAGAGTCTTGCGGAGGATGAAAAATTGTTCTTTGTTGTCAAAGCCCTTTCTTGCTCTGTCTTCAAGGGCCCTACTGTTGTAGGATGGTTTGTACAGGGGCTGAGATCTCAGTCACATTTTAGATCCTGGTTCTTCCACATACCTGCTGCGTGGCCTTAAGCAAGTTACTTAAACTCTCTGTGCCTTAGTTTCATCATCTGCGAAATGGGAATAATAGTGCTTACTTCCTAGAGTAGTTGTGAGAATGCAGTGAGGTACTTATGTAGATAATAGAGTGCTTGGCACGTGTTAAGAACATGACGAGGCAAGGTCTTCTCTGTTTATATTAGCTCTCTGTAGAATCCTGAATCTTCAGATATTTTAGCTGGGAGTGAGCTAGGAGTGAGCTAGGTAGGTATCGGAACATAGGGATATCCAGTTTGACCTTTTAATGCCAAAGAGAAAAAGTTTTCCATATGCCTAGGTTATTAGGACATTTATATTTGATTTGCATCTAGTTATTTGATTGTATTCACTGTTCCATCTTACGTTGAGCTTTTATACCACTAAAACCAGATTGTTTTTTTAAGGTGGAGAATCAAGGAAAGAGTTTGCCTTATTGCCAAATGGATGGGTGTGTCATTTAAATTGCAAATTAGCACACATTCTTTATTGCTCAACCAGAGGAGAGATGATGCCTACATTAAAATCCTTCCTGCTCAGAACTGTAGGTACCCTCATCCAACAGGATCCACCCACCTTATCAAGATTGGGTTATGGTTCACCTGGAGGAGGGACATGACTTAACCTGCTTTCCTAGGTGGGCGCTGTGTTTTTTTCCTAACGAGTTCAAAGCAATTGCCCTGGAACTGACCAACCCATCTTTTTCTATCAGTCCTTAGGACTTAATGTCCAACATGTAAAACCTGACTGTCATACAGGTCTTTTAGGGGTCAGAGTCAGGAAGTCTTCTTTCCCATAGATAACTTTGTTGTTCTTACCTTACCAGTAACTTGGGCCAGGGACGGTAGATGAAGGGGGACCAGAAGCACAGCTGAGCCTGGGAGGGGGTACTACAGAGACATAAGGCAGAGAACAGAACTGAGACTAAGATTAGCCGTGGAAGAGCAAGGGAGAAGTGTTTGAAGTAGAGCAAGATTGGAGCATGAGCCAACACAACAGGAATCAGTAGGTCAGCTAGACACGGGACTCTGAAGACTGTGGCGGTGTTTGCTGTTAGTCTAGAAGAGTGGCATGTGGCCTACACTACACTGTCTGTAGTTAGTAAGGCTGTAGAGTAAGTATGGACGTTCATATAGTGGCTCAGACTGGAAAATCCATTCACGAAGGAATGTCATCGGACACAGGTAAACAAAGATAGCTGGAGGCTTAGTTAATGATCTACATGTATAATTTTCAATCGATAACATTTTCTGAACTCCTTACCTACCTTTTCCTCTTGTCTATTGGCAATATGGAAATGCACAGTAACAGCTATTCATGAAACTTAGTTTGACTCCAGAAGTAAAATACAATTAGATCTGTATGATTACGTACCTGACCTGCCAAGGCAGTAGGAGATGGGGAATTTGTTTAGGCCACCATATAGTTCTGGAATATGGCATCCGGGAAGTAGGCTATAATGCTAATTTCAAGACACGATGCTCTGAATTAATGGGTCAGTTATTCTAGTTACCATCATACGTCATGTTCCTGCGCTTGCTAGGAGCCCTTTCTCAGCTGAGTAGTTGGGATCATAGGTCTTGTTAGGTAGAATGATATATAGGGAGATTCATGGTATTCCACCAACACATAGGGAGATTGGTTCCAAACTGGGTGTTGACCCTACATGAATCTCACAGGTTGAATATGGCCTCTCCTTGGGAGACCAGGGTGCTGGGTGCCGGCTAATAAAGTTAGGGTTAGGAAGTCCCTTAGGATTCACAGGTCTTTTGGTCACATGAAATGCCCTTCCTATTCTGTTTTAAAATTCTGTTTACCCTTAAGGCAAAGTACTAGTACCACCTACGTTATGAAAAGGTATTTTGGTTTCTTTCAATCCGAAGCAATTTCTCCTCCTGCCCAATCACAGTATACTGCCTGTAATTGTGTAGCACATATTTTTTCTGCCTTGAATAAGAATTACTTATATATGTTAAAAGATCATTTTCAAAAAGGGGAAATCATGACTATCATGCAGATATTAAATGAGCCTAGTTGATATTAAAAGGAACATGTGTTAAAGGCTTTAACCCATGAGGAAATAAGCAGATGTTTTAACTGGTTCTAAGAAAAAGTAAAAGAATTGAACTGAAATTTTAAGTGGAGGTAGAACTGATTTTTTCCATAGTTATTTACAATTTGCAGAACTGTAAATTAGATCAACTAGAGGTTACAGCCAGATAACCTGGAGGGCAGTTATCTAGACAATGGATAATAACATGTTTTCTACCACTTCTCTTGTTTTGATCAAGAATAGTCTCAAGGAAAGACTAGTCTTGATCACAAACTAAGGTTGGTCTTGTTAGATTGGATCGGATTGTTTATATAGGTGCAGCAAGAGTGTTAATTTATCATCCAGTCTTCTTAAGTTTGCTTTGCTGGAAGTTTTTCAGAGGGATCTCAGTTTGACTTTTAAAATACTTGTTAATTAACTAGATTGTTCAGTTGCTCTGTTTTCAACCTATTTCGATTTCTTAATTTTGAGGTTTGTGAGTGTGTACCTTAAACTTCATTTGGTGCAATAAATAGACAAGGACTTGATAAAACTTCAAGAATTTGGTAAGGCAACACACAAAAACTTGAAAGAAACCAATGAATTTTCTGGGGTTTTTGTTTTTTGGTTTTTTTTCTCGAGAGGCTGGGAATACCACCCCCCCACTCCCACCCCCCCCCCCGCACCCGAGCTGAAGCTCTGTCATAAACTGAGAAGAGCCTGTCCCACGTTCATTGTTAGGAAGGGGAAAACAAGGGACGCCTGGGTGGCTCAGTTGGTTAAGCGACTGCCTTCGGCTCAGGTCATGATCCCGGAGACCCGGGATCGAGTCCCACATCAGGCTCCCTGCTCGGCGGGAAGCCTGCTTCTCCCTCTCTCACTCCCCCTGCTTGTGTTCCCTCTCTGGCTGTGTTTCTCTCTGTCAAATAAATAAAATCTTTAAAAAAAAAAAAAAGGAAGGGGAAAACAAGATTTAGAAACAGTGCTCAGAAAATAGAAATGATTAGAGCCTACCTACAGAGAATATATAGATAATACTGATTGTAGAGAAGGGAAAGTTCTGAGAATATGAGTTTCTCAGAAGGTAGGTCTAGGACTAGGAGTCTTTATCCCAGGAATTTTAGTCTTGGACCTGATTCCCGCATCTTACAGCCAGTCTATCCTTCATGTATTTTAATAGGCACACCAGTGGTAACCAGGAGCTGGGGATCTGAGGCCAGTACTGAGGAGTTTTGTGGAGAAATGCTAGGGTGAAGGTATTGCTGGGCCAAAGGAGATAAAAGAGAATTTTTCCAGACCTGGGGCCTGCCTTGGCTGCCACAGACATCTAGGAGTAGCAGAGTATCTTCAGTCTTTATTGTGCAGCTCTGGCTTATTTACTCAGGCCTTTTAAAGTCTCGCTAGGAAAACTTCCCTTGAAGACCCTCCAGTCCTTGCCTGGAAAAAATATCATGGTTCTTTGAAGTCACATGCTTCTGAACCAAATTTCTACTTTTTATTTGTCCAACCTGTTCTCCCTGTTTCATTCCTCTTGCTTCACAGTGCTACAATAAAAATGTGTTCCTAGTTGTAGGCCTAGGAGAGCAGCAGTGTACGAGGGGAGACAGTCCCGTACTTTCCCCAGGTGCTAGGAGGGAATTTGATTTTACATATGGAGAGGGCCTTGGGGAGAGACTGTAGCTCATGTTTCGACCACTGTCAGCGTGTGAATCAGGCATGCATGTTCTCTGTAAGCTTAAATCTTGTCTGAGGCCTGGGGAGGAGTATTATCTCCTGGGCATCCAGTGGTGCAAAGGAGGGCGTGAGATAAGAACTTGGAATCTAAGGAACAGGTCCCGAAATCTTGCCTGATATTAATCTGAGTTAGCACAGACATAGCATATTCTAAAAGAGAAGATTTATATTTACAAGGTAAATTTCTTATTTCTTCCATCTCCTGTTTCTAGAATTAGCAAGCTGAGACCTACTAGAAGGAACTTAAAAGTTGACAAAAAACTGCCTTTTTTCCCTTTTTATAAAACTTCTTATAAAATAATTATAGATATACAGGAAGTTGCCAAAGTAGTTCAGATACGTCCTGTATAGGCTTTATCCAGTTTCCCCCAATGGTTATATTTTATGTAACTGGAGTATAATATCAAAGCCAGAAAATTGACATCGGTACACTATGTACGTATAGTTTTGTGTGTGCCATTCCCACGGGCCGTTCAGGCAAATACCACCACGATCGAGATTCAGAATGATTCCATCACCACACAGATCTCCTCTTATTACCCCTACAGAGTCGCGCCTGCACCCCTCCCCTTTACCGCCAACTAACCCCTGGCCACCACTAATCCATTTTCCATCTCCATAATTTTGTCATTTTGAGAACATTATATAAATGGAATCAGACAGTAAGTGGTTGTTTGAGACTCTGTTTTTCCTCCTTACTTAATGCTACTGAGATCCGCCCAAGTTGCTGTGTATCAATAGCGTGTTCCTTTTTCACTGCCGAGTTGTATTCCGTGGTATGGAGGAACCACAGTTTGCTTAACCAGTCATTCCTTGAGGGATGGCCTGGTTGTTTCTAGTATTTTGCTCTATTACAGATGAGGCTGCTGTGGACATTTGTGTACAGGTTTATATGGACAGAAATTTTCATGTATCTGATATAAATGCCTGGAGTGTCACTAATGGATTCCGTGGGAAGTGAATGTTTAGTTTTGTTTAAGAAAGTGATAGCATGTAGCTGGATCATGTTTTTACTCCTCTCTGCCAGGTGGGTGGTAGAAATCCAGGTTTTCTACATGGCCTCCACGATACCCTTAGGTGATAGGTGGGGAAGGACACCTCAGTACTACCTGATAGTGGGGGTTCTGGCTCGCTACTGGGCCTCCACGGATGTCACCCTGCATGGCATGGGGGCCTCCTTACTGCTCCCCGCGTGCCCTCCATGGATGTCACCCTGCGTGGCGTGGGGGGCCTCCTTACTGCTCCTCGTGTCCCCATGGACGTCATGGTGACGTGCTCATTACCACTGGGGGCTGGTGAAAGTTCTGGCTTCCCACTTGTGGCTCTCTTACACCACCCTGATAATGGGGCTGGAGGGTTACCTCGTTTTAGGAAGTTGAGGCTCCCCACTTTGCCTTGGCTGATAGGAGTGGGGAGGGACTCCAGTGTTTTCTGTGGTGTTGGGTGGGAGTAAGGTGGCTCTTGTTAGGTTACCCCCATCTTGATCCTTCTTCTCCTCCTCCTCCTCCTCTTCCTCCTCCTCCTCCTCCTCTTCCTTCTCTCTCTCTCTCTTTGTCTTTTTTTAATCTGTCCTATTGGCTCTTCCAGATTGCTGGCTTTTCCAGCATCTAATCTGGATAAGATGAAGCAAAAAGGGAACCCAGACGAATCACTACTGTATCTTCCCTCAGATTTTTCCCTAGCTCATCTGCCTTTTTCCTTCTACTTTTTCAGAGTCTTCTTATGTTGCCATATATATATATATATATGCCATATATATATATATATATATATCATATATATATATATATATATATATATATATATATATATATATATATATAAAACACTAAATGCTGGGGAGCAGTGGGTCTGTTCCATCTTGATCCAGACCAGAAATCTGACAAAGGGCTTTTAAATGGCCATTTCTCCTCTAAGAACATAAACCTCATCATGTCTCAACCTTCTTAAAAACTTCCTCTTCAGGGCACCTGGGAGGCTCTGTCCATTAAGCATCCAATTCTTGATTTTGGCTCAGGTCGTGACCTCCGGGTGGTGAGATCAGGCCCTGCATCAGGCTCCGCACTGATCTTGGATCCTGCTTAGGACTCCGACTCCCTCTGCCACCTACCCCCACTTCAAAAACAAACAAGCATAAAACGTCCCTGTTATCCTGTCCAAAGGATAAAATCCCAAGCCCTTAACATGGACTTTCTAAGGCTCTTCAGTATCTTACAGCCAGTAACAAGAGTCCTATCTCTGCAGCTCTACACTGTGGGCAAGCACGCTCCAGCTACGTGGACTTCGCATGCACCACTTCGTAAACATACCTTGCGTTTTCCGGTTCCTTGCGTAGCCCCCGCGAGGGCGTGCGCACTCTGCCGCTCCTGTCTCCCCTACTCAGCAGGCATCGAGCTGTATACCCTTCAGTTCTGCAGCTTCTGTTACCTGCTGTGAAGCCTTTCAAGACTTGCCCATTCTTCTGATCCTTCTTGGTGTCTCCATAGCAGAATGAGCGCAATTCTACAATCTATTTCTTGTCTGAATTCATTTATTCTACTGGAGCTCTTTGAGTTGGAATTGTGTCTCTGTGCATCTCTGCCCCATCCACTATAGTCTCTCTGAGGTTCGGGGCAGCACCTATCGTATTTATCAATGTATCGCTGGCCCCTGGTGTTGTGGCTGGCAGGCGGTTGACATGTAACACGTGCTTATGAAATAAATAGATGAATGAACTGTTACTTTCAGATAGGAGAGCAACTGAAAATTGCCCACAGCTTGCATGACGAGGCTGCCCGGGGCTACAGCACTGTTTTCATGACTGTATCTCCTTTTTCAGTTCTGCCCACCACCAACAAAATGACTTCAGGAGACTAATCATTTAACCACTTCCCCAGTCTGTTCTCAGGTCATCCTCATATGTATTTGCTGCCGTCACTGGTTGACCGTCAGAGCACGGCTGCCTCCTCGTGTGGCTGACGGTCGTCGCCCATACCCGGTCTCCAGGCCAGTATGAGCCATCAGTCCTGCTTGAACAGATTGAAGCCCTTACTTTTGACCGGTTATAGCAAGACTAGGACTTTCTTTGCCTTTCACTGAAACAAAATCTTTTGGTATACATGGTGACTTTGTGTTGGATGAAGCAATTTAATAACAATTCTTAGTGAAATGTCAGCATCCGACATATTTGAGATAATAATAGCTTCTTTCATTTATTTTGACACTTTAGTCAACCCATAAATCCATTCTTGTCAACCCCAATGTGTTATCATGATGTTTACAATGACTTCAGGGAGTAAAACCATATATACATAGATACATACGTACCCATTCACACACGTCCACGTGCGCACGTGCGGGGTAACAGGGCAAACCCATTCTGCTATACTGATTGGCACTTTTATGAACTCTGATCTTGACCCCTATATTTTGTTATTTATAATGGCCACTGATATCTATCCATTGTAGTCAATATCTCATACACATATGATAAGGCTCCACTTACCCAACCCACTGAATATGGCCAGGCACTTTTTTTTTAAGACGTGTTTATTTATTTTAGAGAAAGGGCACGAGTGGGAGATTCAGAGGGAGAGGGAATCTCAAGCAGACTCCATGCTTGAGTGTGGAGCCCAGTAGGCAGCGCACGGATGGCTCGATCTCATGACCCTGAGATCACGGCCTGAGCCAAACCAAGAGTTGGACACAAGAGTCGGGTGCTTAACCGACTGAGGCGCCCAGATGCGCCTGGCCAGGCACTATTTATATGCATAATTTTTCATTCTTACAGCCACTCTGCAAGGGCAGATGTTACTACCCACACTTTAGAGATGAAGGAACTGAGAGGCAGAGAAGCGGCGGGGTCTGAGTCAAGATTGGCTATGCCTCAAAGCCCGTGTTCTTTTCACCACAACACTCAGCATCTTAATTAAAAAGCCTTAATATGAAATTGAATCTTTAAAAGGTTGAATACTCTCTATTTCCTCTAATATCCCAACTCCTACCCCATTAATTGGAGTTCTGTTGCTGAGTGGTTTATTCTCACGGCACTTTTTCTCATAGGCTTTCTCTAACCTTTGGGTCCCTGGTTCTCTTGGAAAGAAATACGGAGAACACTGTTACCCTATCCAAAAGGATCTATACAGATCACTGGCTTCTCAAGAAGTCCTGTGGGTGATCAGTAAACCAGCAGGAACTAGGAACTCCTCCCTAGCAGTAGGAACTGGCGTCTGATGGGCAAAAAGGCCATTAAATGCAGCTCCTGGCCTACAATTGTCAGATACTAGACCATAACAAATGACAAATGATAGGGCTCTCCACAATACAAACTGCAGCTCTTTTCCTTTGGTCTTAGATTCAGCCACTCCTCCCTCCGTTCCTATTTCCTTCAGACACTACAAGGTTAGCGGAGTGCATATAAGAGGTGCCGGATGGAGCACCTGGGTGGCTCAGTTGGTTGAGCAACTGCCTTTGGCTCAGGTCATGATCCCAGAGTCCTGGGTTCAAGCCCCGCATCGGGTTCCCTGCTTGATGGGAAGCCTGCTTCTCCCTCTCTCACTCCTCCTGCTTGTGTTCCCTCTCTAGCTCTGTTTCTCTCTGTCAAATAAATAAATAAAATCTTTAAAAAAAAAAAAAAATAAAAAATAAAAAAAAAGAGGTGCCGGATAACAGGAAGGTGAGTCGAGAGTAGAGAGCTTGTGCAGGTGAGTGAAAGGAGTATCCGAGCCATAACATCCTCTTTGTCACTCTCCCAAGTTACAGGAAGCCAAGAGATTGCCCAGCTCACCCGAAGGAGCAAGTAAGGAACACTGGTAAGAGAGTGTTCCTGTTGACATCCTGGCCCCTGAACAGGGATGTGTGGCTGGAATTCACAGGAAGTAACTGGAACAAGGCAAAGACTATGTCAGGACTGGCCCCGCTCCCAGCTGCTTGTTGGCACCCTGCGAGGAATCACCATACCCCAGGGGGGCATACTGTTACCGTCTCTCTGAGAGTTCCCGCCCCAGACACGCCTGGTCCCCTAAGAGGCACAAACACGGTGTCTCCAGAGGGACACATTGAGGACAACGAGCAGTCTTGTCGGAACTAGACAGACAGATGTCCCACACTGCTGAAGTCTGGGTAGCCCTGCTGAAGGCCTGGAGACGGCCCCTCCCATTCCCGCAGTACTGTCCGGGTCCCCCTTCCAGCTAGCACCAAGTAACGTCAGTGGCATTCTTGGCTCATTTGAATTTCATCTTTATCCTTCCCTTTAGTACCTGAGAAACAAGTAGCAGTCTTCCTAGGGATATCAGCTGATTACTCTAGTTGGTTTTCCACCCCTTCACCTGCTGGCTTTCAGGCCGCCCGAAACTGGTCCATCATACACTCTGGGACAGCAAGTTTCTCCTGGGATTGTCCCAGGTAAGCCAGGACTTAGAGTCACCTTCCCAGACGGGTCATGCCCACCACAGTGACTTGTAAGAATGAAATGAATGGACATAGTGAGTGGTCAAAATTCAGAATTAAGCTAGCTACTGTTCATTGTGCTCTTCCTTTGGTGTTTCATCTCCCTGTACTGCACCTAATCTAGTCCTGGCTCCTTCCATCCCCTTCCTTCCTTCCTCTATCCCTTTACCTCCTGTCCTCTGCTTGTTGTCTTCATCTCTGCCACCAGACCTCTGCCCCCTGACTGCCCGGCGTCAACAGGGTCTTAGAATGCTGCTTACCCTCCTTATGTTTAATTCCAGGGCTGGGAACAGTCAAGCCCATTATTCTGGGTCCCGACCTATTTGGTGGAATTTTTTCGCTGTTTCTCTAGCCTGGCACAGGGGGCCTGAGCACTCCTAGGAGTTAGGGGCAGGGTGTAATAGGGTTCCTATTTTATGTTCTATTTTTATTCTCCAGCTGAATGCTTCCTGTCTAGCCCTCTCTAGTTCACCCTTGAGTTCATATCCAAAGATCTCACAGTATCTTCCTCTTGTAGATGGAAACACCCTGGAAATCTTCAGGCTGGAGGCCTGAGGAACACTTTTAAGGGCACAGAATTCTGAGCTCCTTTCCCGCTGCCTGGCTGCTGCCTCCAGAAGGGAGAGCAGGAATAGCTGCAAGATTGTCCCAGTGTCAGTGGGAAGGGGGAGTGGTGGAGTCCTGTCTGGCTCAATGCATAGCCTGGAATCCGAGTGGGACAGGAAGCCCCTGTAGGGCCCTGGGGATCCCTGTGAGCCAGCCCTGAAAAGCCCCCTGCGCCCTGAGGGTGCACCCGCACTCAGATCAGTGTCGTGGGGGACGGCCAGGTATCATGTCGCTACTGGCCCCCCGCGTGCCTCAGTTTCCCGGTGGGTGTCAGGAACCACTCCTCAGGACAGAAGGGCGCTGGCAGGAACCGGCTGCGGACAGAGGGAAGGTCGCAGGGAGCGGACTAGTCCCGGCTCGCAGCTTTCGCTGTCCAGGCGGGAAGTGAGCAGAAAGTGCAAAGCGGGAGGAGCCCCTAGACGCTCTGAGGGCCGCCAGTCCCCAGCCCCAGGCCGAGCACGAGAAAATGCAGGTGCCGCGGGTTGGCGGGTCGGACCCTGAGGGCCTTCAGGTGCAAGGGGGCGGGGGCTCCAGGCGTCTGGCCGTCGAGCCGGGGCGGGCCGGGCCGCGGGGCATTTAAACCCGGCGGACTGCCAGCGAGGGACACGCGTCCAGCTCCGCGCCCTCCTCCGGCCACCCTCTCCGCTTCGGATCCCGGCCCGGCACGATGCGGTCTTCCCTGGCTCCGGGCGTCTGGTTCCTGCGCACCTTCTCCAGGGACAGCTGGTGAGCCCGGCCGGGGAGGGAGGCGCGCCGGGCGGGAGCCCGGGGGTGGGCGGGGTGGGGGTGGCAGGGAGCGCCGGCTGCCAGGCGGGGGACAGCCGGGGGCCCGGCACAGCCCGCCTCGCTCTCCCCGGCGGCGAACCCGGGCTCGCATGCTGGGCAGCAGGGGCCGGGGACCAGGGACGGGTGGAGGTGCCGATAAAGTGGCTGCAGGAGTTGAGTGTCCCTTTTGTTCTCTCCTCCCTCCTTGGACAATACAGAGGCCAGAACTCCTGGAACCCTCCTAGAGGGGGCCCAGGCCCCGAGGGACAGACCTCTCAGATTAGAGCCGCAGCTGCTCCTTGGCTGAATGGTCACCCCACCCGCCAAGGAGGGCCCAGGCTTCTGCAGTAGCCTTCCTGCCGACCTCACTGGGGTGTGCGGTGGGGCTGAGGGCTTTCGGCTCCCTCTCCATCAGAGGCCATGCACTGGAGCAGTTTGCTTGGTCTACACGGTGTTTTTGGAGCACTGTGTTAGTTGCCATCATTTACAAATTGTAGAATTTAACGTAAATATCCAGATCCCTGGCTTCTCTTGAGAAACAGGGCAACAACACCAGGCCTGAATTCCCAAATTGTATTACTAGGGGTTGAGGATCTCCTGCAGATAGGGTGGGTGCTCTTAAGATCACCAACTTCTTGGTTTTAAGATAGTAAATCCTACATCCCTCCCCCCCCATCATGGGCAGATTGGGATGGTTGATTCCCCATGGTGCTTGCCAAGGGGTGACAGCCCTCACTCGTGACAGCCCTGTCACTTCCAGCCTTCTTCACTCACTTACATTACTACTTTGAACCTTCTTAAGTTAAAATATTTTTCATAAGAAGATAAAGTCATGACTCCGATAGGGTATAAAAATGAACATGTGTTAAAGATTTTATTTTCCTTATAATGAGAAAGGCAGAAAATATTAACGATCGGTTAAACCGTCCAGGAAGGGGGAAGAGGGAGCTGTTGTTTCATGGGTACACAGTTTCAGCTTGGGAAGGCGGAAAGTTCTGGAGATGGATGGTGGGGATGGTTGCATGGCAATGCCAAGGTACTTGATCCCACTGACCTGTGTGCTTCACAACGGTCAAGTTTATGTTATGTATATTTTACCACAATTACAAAAGAATCTGAAGAACTTGCCCATTTGTAATTAGGAATATTGGGAGGAAAGACTATTAATTTGAGACCGTCATTTCATACACATAGTTCGTGTGACTTATCAATTACCGACCACTTAAAAGAATTATAAAATAGCCCAAAGTCAAGGAAAGGCTAGAATCTGGTAACTGGAGGGGTGTCCTCTAGACAATGCACAGTTTCCCAGGGAAACTTTTTTTTCTTTCCTAAAGAAAGAAACTTTTTTTTCTTTCCTGCGTTGATCAAAACTACCTGCAAGAATGATTCTTGATCACAGAATAAGGGTGGTCTCATTAGATTTGATCTGATTATGTGTATAGATACGGCAGGAGTGTCAATCTGCAATATAGGCCTTGCTCTTTTGAGATTAGGAAGCCAAGACACTGGTTTTTACACTAGGTTTTACCTGCTGCACCTATAAATATGGGCAAATTCTTCTTTTCTTGAAGTCCCCAAAATACCCTACACGTCCTGGGCCTGCCAGGGAATGACTTCCTTGTTTGCCTATGAGGGAACACAGTAAGCTAGATTTCTTGGGAGGGTTTTATTGGTATTGGCTCCATATAGTCAACATTATAAGATCCTTAGAAGGGATATCTGGCTATATCTGATTAAATGATCATCACTGTCAAATATGACATTCCACATAAGGCCTTGGTTATATAATCAATTTTTCTAATTATATCCATGTTTAAAAATAAAAAACTACAGGGCGCCTGGGTGGCTCAGTCGGTTGAGCATCTGAGTCTTGATCTCGGCTCAGGTCTTGATCTCCTGGTCATGACTTGGAACCCCGCACTGGGCATGGAGCCTACTTAAAAAACAACAGCAAAAGGACAGTTTCTTATTGAACTTTTGCTAATAACCTATTGCTATGAAAAGCAGGAAGACTCAACAAAAATTTCTGAATTTGGAGGGTGGGGTAGTCTGGTTGGGAGAATGAGATATTTGTAAGTGTTTCGTTTTTGTTTACAAAAACAGAGTCTATTAAATTGTGATGGGTTATATAATGCTGAAGAAGAAACTGGAAGGGCTTCCTTATATTTCCAGAAAATTGAACATTATAACATCAACAGTATTGCAAACATAAATGACAGCCATCCCTCATCAGTTCACTTAGGCCTATGCGATGCTTATTCCACTGAATCTTGGGTTGGCAATCTCATAAACCTCCTGCTTCTTCACTAGAGTTCTGGAAATCCTGACTTGCTCAGTTCACTGATATGTTCTTTAAACAAGTGTAAGTGATGCCGTGGGAGACTTCTACCCAAGACTGAGTGCCTGGTACGGTGCTTTTCCGAGATAGTTCTCGACTGGTAAAGATACAACTTTTGGCCTATCGTTGATTGCAGAGTCTTTAGGAAGCATCAGAATGAAACAACGGTCTATAGGTGACAGAAACCTAAAGAGGCATGAATTAATGTAGTAAGATAATTTTCAGAAGTGAACAACCTGATGAGAATTTATGAATTTATGACAAGAGTAATGTGGCTAACCAGGAAATGTGGTTGTTCCTGAGATATGCAAAACAAAATCCAGCCACTTAGAAATCTACATAGTGTCTAAAAACATTAAGATATTGTACCTGCCTGCCACTATTATTCCTAATAGGGTTTCATTCATATATATTAATTATACCAGTTAGCTGTTGGGGAGAGTAGGTAATTACAAATAGCCTGTCCCACACCAGCATTTTAGAAGAGCTCATGCATACACCCTACCAGAACTTTCTACAACCACACAGGTCATTGAAAGCATGACGCACACTGTTCTAAGTATGGCTTCGACTATGTACTGTGTTTGCCAACATCTCCCAGATTTAAGACAGATCTGGGTTGAAATCCTTTCACCACTATATACCTTGTGAGGTTAACTTCTCTAAGCCTCGGTTTCCCCATCGGTAAAAATCAGGTGGACTCTGGAAGATAAACATGATATGAGAACGTTCTTGACTTCCCGTGGCCAATGAAGGGCCCTCAGTTAGTGTTCTTTTCCTTCTTTCCTGCTGGGTAAAGGTCTGGACTCCTCTCAAACATGAAACATTAATGTGGTGCCTACTGTAGGCACATTATTATTGTTATTATTTTGAACTCTGGAGCTTGTAGCAATGATGAAGACCTGGTCCCACCTTCTTGAAACTAAGGATCGAACTCTTCTCAGATTTTACTGCTTCCACGTGTCCCCAAGGGAGGTGTTTAAGCAGAAGTGAAGAAAGCAGATCCAGCTAGACCTTCCAAGACTAGGGCACCGGAGGCTGGATTCACCCTGAGCTTCGGATTCCCTGTCTGTGAGCGGGGTTATGAGCAAAGCCTACCTCTCAAGACCGTGTGAACCTGACGAGAGGTACAACGTGTAAAGTACTCAGACCAGGGCCAGGCTCACGCGAAGCCCTGACTAAATCTTAATTATTGACCATCCTTCCACTCGCCTTTTCTGCTACTCTGTGGCAGACATTGTTGATTTGTAGTTCGCCGCAAGGCGATGACTTGTTCCCCCGCCTCACTATGGGTGTGATGAGGCACAGAGAAGTTTCACAGCCTGTCCAGCCCCGCATAGTTAGTACATGACCTTGCTGGAATTTGCGGCGAGGTTCGCTGGACTCCCAGGCCCGGGGTCTTCTGCTCTCCTCCTGCGGAGAGTGTGGGAGGGGACAGGTCACAGGGCCCGCCGGCCTCGCACAAATCGCTCAGTCTCTTTGAGGCTCCAGGTCCTTGTCTATAAAATGGAAATGGCCACGTACACACATCACAGGGGTTTGGTGGAATTAAATGAGAAGATATGGGAAGCCCTCGGCCGGGTGCCGGCCTAGGTCTGTCCTTGGTCACCGCTAAGTGCCTCAGCAGGAGGAAACGATGGCCTTGACTCGGTGGGTCCGGAGGCGTTCTGAGCAGAGGCCTCGGAGGCAGCAACGGCATGGAAGGGAAGATAGCCGGGCTGCTCGGGACTGACCCCATCCATGTAGCTGTAGCTGCAGCTGCGGGGGGCGAGGGGTGTGGAAGGAGGCATCCCAGGAGGCCTGCCTGAGGGAGACAGGCAGCCGGAAGGGTGCGCGCTGAAGTCAGAGCCCGAGAGGTTTCTGCCCAGGGAGATGTTACTGCTGTCCCTCCTCCTCAGTGTCAGGGTGGGGCGGCTAGCTCCTTGGTGGCCTGAGAGTCCTCCCAGCCCTGGGCCTGGCCAGTGCTCCACCTTCGGGCCTGGTGTCTACGTGGGCACGTCTGGGGGCAGCTGGGAGCATGGGCCTCTGGCCAGAGATGACTGTGGCCACTGTTTATGGGGCTGGGCCCATTTCCTGGGGCCCTGTGAGGGAGAGGCACTCAGGACAAGGAGAAAAGGAGCCTGTGGGAGGAGGGACCGGCTGGGTGAGCAGGAATCTGGGGGGAGGAAGGCTTTGGGCAGACAGGAGCTGTGAACTCCCACGTCACTGTTTGTTCCCCACACCCTAATCTTGCCCTGCGAGCTGGGAAGGCCAAGGCTGCCTGCTGCCTGTCGCTAGGAACAAATGGCTCTCCTTCCAGAGCTTGCCGAGGGTTCTCTGGGCCAGATCCTAGCACCTGCCCCGTGGGCACAGAAGCCCTCCGAATGCATCCCCAGGCCTGGCTCATTGCCGGAGGCTTCCTCACCCGCCACATCTCGCTCAGTCCTCCAACGCTCTTGCGTGCAGGACTCGATTATCTTATTTCAAGAATTTAAAACTGAGGCTTAGGGAGTTCAACTACTTGCCCAAGGCCACCATCAGCGGCAGGACTCCGCATCTTTTGGTCTAAGTCTGGCGATCTTCTCCCTCTTCTGCTGCGGCCCCAATCAGGGCCCCCGACGCTGCCTGAGCAGCTGTGTCTTGTGTCACTTTCCTGGACACAGCGAAGAAGGGCCTGGAAAGGGGCCACAGAAGGGCTCCTTAAAATGAGCTGTGGCCGTGAGGGACTGCTCTGGAAAGGGCTGGAGATCCAGGAGGAGAAACTGGGGGATGCATTATTATCCCTGCCCCCAGCCCAGGGTCAGAGCTGGTCACAGAGCGTGACCCTGTGGTCTCCCCTCTGCTGCCACTCGTGACTGCTGCCATCCCCCAGCCGCCTCTGCTTCCCCTTCCGTCCTGCCGTTTCCTCTTTCCCTTCTTGCGGAGCAGACTCATACCCCCCTTGGCTTTGGGATGGGGCTCTGACTTGGGGCCCCTCTGGCATGGTCGATATGGTTGGTCAAGACTTTATTTTTTCCATTCGAACTGTACCAGGGCTGAGGTCGGAGTGGAGCCATCCGAAAGTAACGACAAGATGGGGGACGGACACCAGGGTCTCTGAGGGTCCCCGAGTTGGTGTGTGTATTGTGGGGGCAGTGCTGCCGCTCTCCTCTTGGCCCTGGGCTCATGCCTTGTACCCCAGACCCTTCACGCTTGGGGGCAGGGACCTGGGGCCAGGCAACTAGAGACTCTTGAGGAGAAGGCCGACGTCTTGCCTTGTGGGGCGGGACCCCAACTCTGCCAGCCTCAGCACATTCCCGTGTGTGCCGTTTGCTTAGCGTCCACTGCCTCTTCCGAACTCTTCCAACTCTCACACTCTTCTAGAAGTTTCCAATTGCCTGAACAAAACATCACGCTGGAGCTGAAGGCCACGTCTTTTCACGGCCTCTGGTGTCCCTTACAGAGCCTCCTTCGGGAAGCTTTTCTCTTTCCTAAAAGCAATCATGATCTTACCTACTCACCTATCCTGTGAAGTCCTGGGCTTCTTTTGGCCACGTGCCAATCTCTCCCTTTGCTGGACCGAGCTCTGAGTCAAATGGATCTCTCTGAGCAAGCTCCTGAGTCCCAGCTGGAGGAAAGGAAGCAAGTGGAGGATTCCTTGGGCTGACTTTGTGCCCCCAGAGGGCTTCGGGCCCATCCAGACGTGGCCTGCCCCATCCCACCCTGTATGCTGAAGGCCTGGCTCCAGGCTCAGCCCAGAGGCGTCCATTCCGGGCTGGCCTGTCCCTACCGGAGGAGGAGATGTCTCCCGGGGGCAGGGGAGTCTCTGGCAAGGGACGGGGTGGTGGCACTCTCGCCATTGGCCTGGTTCTTACCGTTCCCGGCCTCTATCCGTTTCAGATCTGCGGAGTCCCCGAACAGGGACATCCAAGGACAGGCCACCAAGTCCCATTTCCTCAGGGCAAGGGCTGAGCTCAGCAGCAGCCACAGCCAGCCTATTACCTGGCCACCTGAGCAGCCCCAGACAACCACTGGCAGCCCGTGGCTGAGGCACGGGGACGTAGGGCATGGCTGATGAGGGAGTAAGTCCCCGCTGGCCGTACGGGGTTCGGGGGTGGCTACTGGGGAAAGGGGGCTCCTTTCCACCGCCTCCCAAGGCTAGCGTCCCTCTCCCATGCTCTTTGTGGTTTCTGGTTGTTGTACTGGTGGTGGTAATAGGTTCTGTGGGGTTTTTGTTTGCTTGTAACCCAAGCTTTGGGACACTTCGATCCTTGTCCTTACCTCAGAAGTCCCAGGGGCAAGTCTGGATGCTCTGCTAATGGCTAAGAGATAGCTCGTTGCTTCTCTAGCTAACTTGGTTACTGAGTAATCAGTGTTGGGCTGGGGGAGGGTGGGACTCTAAGTGCCACGCTCTGCTAACAAAGATTTAGGGAGTCACAGGGCAGCCAGCCTCACCTGGAACCGTCTGGGGGTCTCGCCATCCCTGGCCTCTCAGCCCAGCCTGGCCCAGCGCCCGGCCTGCCATCCCTCCCCTCACAGCCCCCTGGGGCCTGCTGTGTAGACATCCCCTGCTCCCTGCCCGGGGCCTCTCGATTCTGAAAAAAGGGCTGGTGAGAAGGGAAGTGAAACCTGTGGTTCTACACGCCCAGGAGCCCCTCAGCTGTCTTTCCTGTGCGAGGCTGTGAATCTGGTCAGCGTAGCTTAGCCCTGCACCTGAGATCGGTGAACCCAGGCCCCTGGGAGCGGTGGCGCCTTGGCCTTTTTCTCGGAATAGCCGGCCAGGGGGAATGGAATGGCAAGTGGACTGGATGAACAGGAGGCCTGGCTGCAACAGCCCTCTGCCCAGCTGGCCATGGGACTCTGAGCTCCTCCCCGTGGCTCTCTGGAGCCCAGGGAGGAAGTCCCAGAGGGCGCTGATGCCAAGCCTGACATCGCAGCACATAGGAAGACCTCCTGCCCCCACCAAACAGCCCGCCAGAATCATGAGTCTTCTGTTCTCTTGGGTGTCATTTTTCAGCTGGAGGTTGAGGTCGGAGCTAGGGGAAGGGCTGGAATCTCACAGGTCAGGATACTAGTGTGGGCCCCTGCTCACCCTCCTTATCTGCTCCCCAGGCCACAGCAGGCCAGAGTCCCCCTCCATCCCACCATGGTCTCAGGGGTGAAGCAGAGTGGAGGAGGGGAGGGCTTGTGGGAGGCGCAGGGGGGCTGGGAACTGGGCTAGGCCTCTGGGCCCCTACTTGGCTCTGACCAGCTCCTGAGAGGGCTTTCTGGGCAACACGAGGCTCTGCGGCTGACAAAGGCCTTCCTCACTGCTGGGCTGGGCCTGTCATGGGAGAGTAGTCAGAGCTGGGGGCCAGCAGGGCTTCGGGGGTCTGGGAGATGCAGAGAAAATCTGATTTGTCTCTGTGGTTGGTGGCTGCTTCTGTGTAGCAGACAAGCTAGGCCCAGCTGAGCCTCCGCGGATCTTAAAAATGGTCCCGCAGGAACCTGGGGACGAGGGGAGGGGCCTATTAGGCTCACCTTCTTTGAGATAGATATGCTTGGTGCTCTCATCCATGTGAGACTGCTGAGGAAACCAGAGGGGGAAAAGATGGAGGAAGTTGCATTTGGTTCCCGTGAGGACATTAAAGGCAGCCTGCAAGGCACTTGCTTTTTCCTGCCCTCGGTGCTTCCCAGACAGGGCACTGGACCGGCTCTCTGTAGGGCCATGGTTTCCTTCCAGCCATTACTCTTTGAGGAAGGCCAGCTGGGAACCCTCTTCAAATCCTCTCAGAAAATTTCCACCAGATTCTACAAGCCCCCAAACTAGGAGGTATGGACCATATGCAATGGGTAGGACCTGGAAAACACTGCTGCCACTAAGCTGTCTGACGTCAGTCACTGTGACAGCCCTCAGAGCGACGCCACATTCCCTGCAGGACTCAAGTCCCTGGAGAGCCTCTGTGATCCACCCATGTGTCCTTGGGAACTACAACTGTTTGTCGTAGAGGAGCGTAAAATCCAGGCTAAATAGTTGGAACTTTTTGGGCTTGTGTGTGTGTATGTGTGTGTGTGTGTGTGTTTAAAGATTTTTGTTTACTTATTTGAGAGAGAGAGAGACAGAGAGAGAGAGCATGAGAGGGGAGAAGGTCAGAGGGAGAAGCAGACTCCCCACAGAGCCAGGAGCCCGATGTGGGACTCGATCCCGGGACTCCTGAGCTGAAGGCAGTGGCTCAACCAACTGAGCCTCCCAGGCGCCCCTGGAACTTTGCTCTTAACAACATGGAGGGCCACTGGAAAATGTTAAGCAGGTAATGGATGGGTGTGTGTGTGACTTGGTTCTCTTCAGAAAGTACACCATGAGGTTGTAGACAGAGGGGACTCAGAGAACCCAGGTGGGAAGCTCAATTCTGGGGTGAAGGAAGAAGGGGCCCGAGCATGCAACCTAAATGCAGGGTCTTCTGAAATCCCCCTATATTTCCCAAGCAGTAGCCTTCATGACACATTGGGGGGAGTGAGTTTGGGGCTTGAGGGCAGTTCCCTAAAGAGGGCAGAGTGAGCCTCCCTGCCCTGTGCCTCAGGTTCATGGAGCTGAGAGATGGAAAGGGCTTCAGGGCCCCTTCGCCCCTTGTCCATCCTTCTCCGTGAGATCTCTAATAACCCAAGG
Source organism: Spilogale gracilis (assembly GCA_004023965.1). NCBI lineage: Eukaryota > Metazoa > Chordata > Mammalia > Carnivora > Mephitidae > Spilogale > Spilogale gracilis. The sequence goes on from PITA01010061.1 coordinate 52,260, forward strand.
CTCTGGATCTTTCTCCTGGATTGTGGGCCCATTTTTGTGGTCTGTTTTCCATGGACTTCCTGTCTGCTGGCTGCTTACTCAGCTCAGCTGATGCTGGCCAGGGGAAGCAGACGCTGACTCAGGACGACGTCGGGACCCTTCCCCCAGGCCCTCAGAGAAGGGCATGAGGTGGACGCTCGAGGAGAGCCTGGCTGAACTGTTCTTTCCGCCCCAGACCTGTCCTTGGGTGACAAGTGGGGGAAGGAGAGGGCACATGTGATGTGTGAGCCACAAATGGAAAGAATGAACCTCCGTCCGGTGGGACGACCAGACTGGGCCTGGGAAGAGGACGTGGATTCCGGGCCCAGCTTCTCCACTGTTGCTTCATTTCCGACGGGACTGGGCTCTGCCCGTTGTGTTCAGGCTTGTGGGGTGGGGGGCGTGAGCTCACTTTAGAGACAGACCCTTCTGCCATGGCGGCCTCCTCCCCTGCTCCCATCATTTCTGGTAGTTTAAAAACAATTCCGGCTGCTCCCCTGTCTCAGCCACACACACAGGCCCACACAGGGGTGGTCACAGGACAGGAGAGGTAGTGGGAGGTGACAAGAGAGGCTGGGGGGACAGAGGAAGGCATAATTTGTGTTGTCTGGAGGGCTGGCACTGGGCCAGTTCTGCTAGAAGTCCTCAGGAGTCAGGACTAGAGAGATCGGGGTCTTTGAGCACCCTGGCCATCTGTCCCCAGCCTCCCCTAGACGTCTGTCCCAAGGGACTGGTGTCTGCGGGGACCCTGAGCTAGAGCATCAGCAGAGTTGAGGGCCTGGGGTCGGCAGATGGGCCCCGTGGCACCCTGAGCCTGAGCTCCCAGCCGAGGCCGACCTCCCGCTGACCCAGACACCTGCTTCCCCCAACAGGTTCCGAGGCTTCATCCTGCTGCTCACCTTCCTCATCTATACCTGTTACCACATGTCCAGGAAGCCCATCAGCGTTGTCAAGGTGAGGCCGGCCTGGGCCACCACAGAAACACACTCTATAGCATGCTCTGGAACTTATTCCCTAACCAGTGTCACAGAGACGACGCCTTCACATGGCCGATCCCCGCTTTTAGTAGTGGCTCTTCTTGAGAACTCTCCCTGGGTGTTCCTTTTTTTTTTTTTTTTTTTTTAAGATTTTATTTATTTGACAGAGAGAAACACAGCCAGAGAGGGAACACAAGCAGGGGGAGTGAGAGAGGGAGAAGCAGGCTTCCCGCCGAGCAGGGAGCCCGATGTGGGACTCGATCCTGGGTCTCCGGGATCATGACCTGAGCCAAAGGCAGTCGCTTAACCAACTGAGCCACCCAGGCGCCCCCTCGGTGTTCCTTTTGACAGCAGTGCTGCGGGCTGCGGCTGGAGCGGCTGGAGCGGGAGGGCAGGGACCCTGGGCTGTACGGGCTCTGCTCCGACTCTCCCTGTCCTTCATGGAGGGTCTGACGCGGCCTCTTGCCCCTGCGGCTGGTTCCTGCAGGAGGAGATGCCATAGGAAGGCTCACGGAGTGCGGGTGCAGGCCAGGGTGCTGGTGTGGTTGGGGAGGGAGGTGGTTTGCCCGGCTACAGGCTGAGTGGGCTCTGATGCTAGGCCGTGAGCCCGACCCATGCACTCTCTCACCTCTTCAGAGCCGTCTGCACCAGAACTGCTCCGAGCTGCTCAAGCCCATCAACGACAGCCACAGTCTCAATGACACGACCTGGTGTGACTGGGCTCCATTCGGTAGGAACGGGGCAAGATGCTGTTGCCCCCGGAAGAGGTTGTCCGCGGCCAGAAAGGGTTTCCTGCAGGGGCCGCCGAACACCAGCTCTCTGCCTCTCCCCTCTGTTTTCAGACAAAAGCAACTACAAGGAGTTACTGGGAGCCGTGGACAATGCCTTCCTTGTGGCCTATGCCATAGGCATGTTCATCAGGTAAGGGGCGGGCCGAGCCTGCAGCTGTCCCAGAGTGGGGGGCCCGGGACCCATGGTTCCCCCAGGTGGATAGGAGGTGAAAACGTAGGCGCCCACCACCAGCCCCTGGCCATTCTCCTTTCCTTCCCACGGTCACCTGGCTGACTCCTCCACCTGGCAGTCTCCCGTTTTTGGTAGTTTCTTTTCCTGGAAAGCCTTTTCTGGATGCTCCCTCTGACGTTATTCTCTCAGATGACAGTGGCAGTGGTACAGCTAAAATATGGTTTTTTCCCGAACTGGGATCCTTTATGGGCAGCCCTGGACATAGACATGGCTAGGAAAACCGCCATCCTCTCCTAGGCCTAAATTAGGCCAGCAAGCGTGGCTTTGACATAGCGAGCTTGCGGTCTGCTGCCAGGAACCAAAGAGGAAGAAGGCTAGGCGCTGCCTTCTAACAGCTGACAGCCCAACAGAGGGGCCCGATTCATCAGCAGCTGGTTGCAAACCAGGGTGGTGGCTCAGTGACAGGATGGCGTTCCCACCCTCACTCGGAGGAGGAGCGCAGGCCGAGGGACTGAGTGGGGAAGGAGGAGGGAGACTTTGGTCTTAGAGTGCTGAGCTGCACGTGTTTGGGGGCAACCAAGTGAAGATGTCTGGAAGGCATCTGGGGGTGACCCTGCAGGGGGAGAGGTCAGGGTGGAAGCTACCAGGTTGGAGTTATGTAACATGTAGAGGGTCGTTAGAGCCATAAAGTTGGTGCAAGGGACTGTGCCCCAGGGAAGGTCCGTGAGAAAGAGCCGTCAGCCAAGGGCAGGGGTGAGGAGGCTGAGGAGAGAGCATTTCAAGGACCGCCTTCAACAGTGGCAACTAAGGCAGCAAAGTCCAGGGAGTGGAGACCCAAGGGTCTCCTGGGCAGGTGGCGGCCGGCACAGAGGTCGTTGGTCACCTGGGCCAGAGCCGGCTCAGGGCTGCGGTGGGGGGAGGAGGCGCGAGTGATAAAGCACAAATCCAACTCTCTTCTCCAGCGGGATCTTTGGGGAGCGACTCCCCCTCCGTTACTACCTTTCAGCTGGAATGCTGCTCAGTGGCCTTTTCACCTCGCTCTTTGGCCTCGGCTATTTCTGGAACATCCACATGCTCTGGTACTTTGTGCTCATCCAGGTATGAGCCTCTGTCTTGCAGTCAGACCTCTGCTCCACCGTGGGGAGGATTGCGGGGGCCGCTAGTCCTTCCCAACCAGCCCCGCATCATGGCAGATTTGGGTCCTGAATAACCCCTTCCCAGCCCAGTGCTCCTCTGTTAAGCTTTGAGGTCCTTCTTTCCTCTTCTCATGATCATGCCCGTCATGCATTTGTTTGCTGGGTACATCTGCGCTGAGCACAATCCTGAGGCCCTTGAGAATGCTTGAGAGCCTCGGTCTCTGCAGGGAAGGGTCTTGGGCCAGAGGAGAAACCCACCTGTGTCATTGGGGGGGGCATGGAGGGCCCCGCAGCCTGGGAGAGGGCAGAGGGGCTTGCCGCAAGGCCCAGGCCCATCCCACTCACCTCCAGTCTCCCTGCAGATCTGTAACGGACTTGCCCAGACCACAGGGTGGCCCTCTGTGGTGACCTGCGTTGGCAACTGGTTCGGGAAGGGAAAGTGAGTGTGGGGAGGGGGGAGGAGCGGGAGGGAGCCCGGTAGCCCCGCCCCGGGAGGGCTGCGGGGAGTGAGGAGATCACTCGTGGCCTCTAGTATGATTTCAGGGTGAAAAGTTAGAAACTTGGGTCTCTCTTGCCTGACTTTCACGTTTAGTTCAATGTTTCAGTGACTGAAAAGCATTGCTGATTTTCTCATGGATAAGGTTTTAATCCACAAAACAGGCCACCTTCGTTATACTTTTTCATCAGCAGCAGCGAATTTCCATTTTCATGAAAATAAAAAACGAAGCCTAGAAAACTTTATTATTATTAATATTACTTTGTATTTGAACTGGCTTCGGTGAAAAAAAGAAGTCGCTTTCGAGCGGGGTTTCTCTAGCTCAGCCCTACCGGACATTCTGGGCAGATCGTTCCTTGCCATGGGGCGACCTCCCACACCACGGGATGTCAGCTGCATCCACCCACGGGATGCCCGTAGCATTCCCAGAGCTGGGGCAGTTAGAAACCTCCAGACACTGCCTGTGTCCCCTAGAGACAGGGTGGCTTTGGTTGAGGACCTGGGCTTTGGAGTAGCAGCCGTGGGACAAGAGGGAAGAGAGGGATGGGGGCTGGAAGTCCTCAGGGTGCACAGAGCTCCTTCTGGAAGGCCTGCGTGAGCTGGCTCCAGTCGCTGGCTGAGGGGAACGAGACCCCCAGCCTTTCTGTCGCTTGCTTAGCACCCGGAAAGCCCTCCCCCACCTCCCCTTAGAGGCTGGAGGGGGCCAGCTCTTTGCACTTGGCCCCCATGGAAGCGGTTGTGATGAACTCTGTGCTTCTCATTTGACTTTTCTTTACTCTTCTCCCCTTTCCTTCCCTGTCCTGCCTCCCTCCCCTCCAGGCGGGGGCTCATTATGGGCATCTGGAACTCACACACATCCGTGGGCAACATTCTGGGCTCCCTGATCGCTGGCGTCTGGGTGAACGAGCACTGGGGCCTGTCCTTCGTGGTGCCGGGCATCATCACTGCTGCCATGGGCGTCCTCACCTTCCTCTTTCTCATTGAATGTGAGTGGCCCCCTCCCTCCCCACAGAGCTCAGAACTGAGCCTCCCTCTTCTCCTCCTGGGGCCTGGGAGAAGGCAACTGGCTCTGGGGGAGGATCGCTGGTGTGTGTGGCCGGGGACAAGCAGCCTTTCGGGGCCTCAGTGTTCTCACTCCTAAAAGAAGACCGATAGCCTCTGCTTGCGGGGTTGGTTCAGGGCTAGGGGGCTGACCCTGGCCCGCGGGGGTGCTCGGCAAGTCACCCGCTGTCCTCTTCCCTGATGGCCTTGGGAGACAGCTCAGAACGGAAGGCCACGAGGCCCTTAGTGACACTGGTGGCTGTTAGGAGAGCCAGGCCTGGAAGCTGCCTCCCAAGCCCGGGGGTTCCAGGCTCCCTCTTCCTGGGTAGTAGACAGGCCATTACCTGAGTGGGTGGGGGCCTGGCCTTCTGGGAAGCTTCTTAGAAGGTTGGGGTTTTTTTTCAGACCCAGAAGATGTGGACTGCACGACTCCTCAGCACCACACAAGTGTGAGCCCCCAAGCCCATGTCTCCGTCCACAGGGGCAAGTCCCAGAGAGAACTAGAGAGTCGGGGGACGGGCCTGTGTACCCACAGTTACCTCATAGGCTCAATGTCAGGGCCTCAGCTCGGCTCCCCGACAGCCTGATGGGGCCTGGCAGGACATTCATTCAGTTTTGCAGAGCGGGGCTCGAACCTCCTCCAGCTGGGGAGCGTCTCCCTGCCACGGGGTCGTCTCCCCAGCCGGGCAGGTGGTACTATCTGGCTGTGCCCACAGCCAGGGCTCCTCTCTGTTCAGGATGGGCTGGAAGAGAACCAGGGCAGCCCCGAGGACCTGGGGAGCAGTCCCTGCATTAACAAGGAGAGCAGCCTGGAGAGTGGGGCCAGGGACTCCAAGGAGCCCAGCACACAGCCGGCCGCCATCAGCTTCCTCGGGGCGCTCCGGATCCCGGTGAGAAGTCCGCGGAATGGAGGGCAGCGAGAGGCTCTCTAGATGTTCCTGCTGGGTGTTAGGAGATGGGGGGCTCAGGGTTATCTAGGGCTTTATGTGAGGTGCTGAGGGTGAGGCCGGCTTCGGGAGGGTCCCACGAGGGGCTTGTCCTGACACAGCATTTGAAAGGGATTGGAGACGTGCTTGAGCTTGCTTTGTGCAGTAGGTAGGGGGTCGCGCTGGGGGCTGCTGAGCCCCTCCTGGGGCTACCCCTAGCCAAGGACGTCTTGCATGCCTCTCCATCACACCCTCTATCATGCTGTCCAGGGCGTGGTGGAGTTCTCCTTGTGTCTGCTCTTTGCCAAGCTGGTCAGTTACACCTTCCTCTACTGGCTCCCCCTCTACATCTTCAACGTGGGTAAGTGCAAGGGGAAGAAGCGGTGAGGACGGGGTCTCCGAGGAGGCCAAGGCCATCTCTGATGGGGAGAGGAAATCTGTCACGTGATGCATGGGAATCCGGAACACTGTCAGGATGTCTGTGGAACCTCTCCTAGGGCAATGGGAGACTTTTTAAAATTTATTTTTCAGTTGGAAGTTAGACCTTGTGCACTACCTCATAGACCCTGATTCCTGCCACCTTTCTTCCCGGGGACTGGAGTTGTGTTCTGTCATCCTTCCTAACTTCCTCTCCAGCCTTGCGTGTAGGAGAAGCCTCCTCCATCCAGCCTGCTTGGCTCATAGATGAGAGGGATTGGATGGGGCGGGGACAGGTCTGGCTTTGAATGCCTCCCTCCAGCCCCCCAGGTAGAGGGCAGGTGAGCTGCCCCTGCCGGAAGCCTGGAGGTGAACGCCGCTGTCCTTTCCCCAGGGATTGACGCCTGGTGCTTGGGTCAGTGGGCCAGCCGTGCCGCCCTCCTTCGGGCCGCTCGCCCCCACCCCTGCCCTCAGAGCTCTGCCAGAGCCCAGACCGTCCACCCCAGGGCTGCGCTCCTCCCTCCAAGCCCTGTGGGAGGGCCCCAAAGGTTGCTTTGCAAGCTCAGTACTTGCTCTGAACAGGATGGCAGGATGCTGAGGGGATTATGCAAGGCCAAATCCCAGCCCCTGACTTGCCCAACAGCTCCAGCGTCGCAGGGCCTCGCTCTAAGATAGAGGGAGCTGCCAGCACAGCTCTGTGGACACTGGGGCTCTTTGTTTTGTGGCCTTGCTGCCGACTTCAGAGTGAGTCAGCCTTGAGGGTTAGGCTACAATTCCAGCTTCTAGATCTTGCTTTTTCTAATCTGACGACAAGGCCTGGGACCCGAGGTCCCCATTTGCCTGTGAATCTCCTTCCTGGCTCTGTGTGTTAGTGGAGACCTCCCACGGGTGTGGAGGCTCCTGGTGGAGGCTGGCCGGGAGCTCAGGAGCAGAGCACAAGCAGGGCTGGCTGAGCTGCGGCTCCCCAAGAGCAGTGGTGCCCCCCCTCACCGCGGGCCAAGGTGGTTCAGCCGGACGGGGGTCTCCTGGGCTAGACCCCAGCGCTTGCAGGGGAAGGCTTTTCTGAAAGGTCAGAGCCAACCTGTAAGGGGAGAAGGAAGTACAGGGTGGGGTAGAGGGGCAGACGGCTGCAAATTTACTTGTTACCCTGGCCAACGACTTCCCATGGGGCCTCACTACTTCCTCTGAAACTGGAGGCAGTGGGCCTGGGTCCGGTGCCCTATGGGGCTTTTTCTGGCCGTGGCACTCCACGGTGTTTGCTCTGAGCCCCCAGGTCTGACCTCATATTTGTGTTTTTCACAGCTCACTTTAGTGCCAAACAGGCTGGGGACCTGTCTACCCTCTTCGATGTTGGTGGCATCATGGGTGAGGCCCTGCCCTATTCTGCCCTGGGCAGTATTCCTCCTCCCTCTTGTGGGCGTGCAGAAGGAAGGGACAGGTCCAATGTGATGTGACCTGGGCAGGTGGCACCAGAGAAAAAGGGCTCCTGCCAGCTGGGGAGCCCTCAGAAAGTGGCCCCTCGTGTTTGGTCTTCCCATCGAAGCAGCGGGTGCGAGGAGGGCTTCGGAGGGAGGAGCTCTGCTGGCTCTGGTGCCCATCCCCAAGCTAGTGTGGGGCAAAGCTCGGGGTGCTGTGCGGCCGTGTCCCACCTGGGGGGGTTGTGAGCTGGTTTGTGTTCTAGGCGGCATCCTGGCGGGGCTCATCTCCGACTACACCAGTGGGAGGGCCACCACCTGCTGCTTCATGCTCATCTTGGCCGCCCCCATGGTGCGTATGAGCAGAGCGGTGTGCGCACGCGTGGCTGTGGGCGCTGCTGCCGTGTGTGCGCACGGGCGCTGAAGGACACGCCTGTCTCTGCGTGCGTGTGCATCCCAGTGCTCGCCAGGGGACGAGAAGCCGGGGGAGCCCCAGGGAAGAGACTCAGACTGAGAAGTTTGGAAAGGGGTTAGCAAGGATTTGGCCTTTGGTGGAGAAGGGGGAGGCCAGCTGATGAATTTCCTGGCCCAGGAAAGACTAAGAAATTCAGGTTGGATATGAGAGTAGCCTTTTTGAGGAATAGGAAACAATAGACTCCCACACCGTAGACCCTCCATCCCGGGGCCCATTAAAGACCAAGAGGTCTGGAGTAAGGTACACGTCTGGGGTTCCCTGGAGGGGGAGGGTGTGCCAGACTCCCAGACTAATGCAGGCTGCCCAGGGGGAGGTCTGGGTGTGACCCTGCCCTTCCCTTTTCCTCTCGCAGATGTTCCTGTATAACCACATTGGTCAGAACGGGATCACCAACTCCATAGGTGAGGGGGTGGCCGCAAGTCTGGCCAACACATCGGAAGAGCATTGCCTTGGGGGCCCCAGGAAGCCGGCTTGGGGGCGTTGGTGGGAGGCACAGGGAAGTGGAAGGTCTCAGCCTGATGCCTGGGGGTCTCACCTGCTTTGGGGCTGGGGCTGGAGGTGGCCCCTCATCCCTGACCAGCTGTCCCTGTCACACCTCAGTAATGCTGGTCATCTGTGGGGCCCTGGTCAATGGCCCTTACGCGCTCATCACCACCGCCGTCTCTGCGGACCTGGTAAGTGGGCTGCCTCCCTGGGGCCGGGGATGACTCTGGGGGCTTGGTCAAGGGCTGGGGTCTCTAGGTCCCATACCTCACATTCCTACCCCATCCCTGGTGCACAGAAATCCTGGTGAAGGAGATCCTTACAGTCCTTCAGAATCTGCCGTTAGCGCCCCCCCCTTCCTCAAGCGCCAGTTGCTGCCTTTCCCCAAAGTAGCCCCATTGCAGCCCTGGTCCCATCCTGTGCTGCCGCTCTGGGTGGCCTCTCCACTCTGTTCTCTCTCCCCAGGGAACTCACGAGAGCCTGAAGGGCAACGCAAAGGCGCTCTCCACCGTCACGGCCATCATCGACGGCACTGGGTCCATAGGTCTGTGACTCGAGCTTTTGGCCCCTGGCAGCTGAGTCCTGAAGCTTGTCTTGAGCACACTTCTCAGAGTGCCACCCTTGGCCGGGCAGGGGACTTAGGGCCCCTTGTCAGGTGCCCTGCTCTGATGTCGTGTTCTGTGCAGGTGCAGCTCTGGGGCCTCTGCTGGCCGGGCTGATTTCCCCCACAGGCTGGAACAACGTCTTCTACATGCTCATCTCTGCCGACATTCTGGCCTGCCTGGTACGAGCTCTTGGGGGTACACAGCCGGGTACGGGTGGGGGTGACGTCCTGTGCTGCCAGGCTGGGAGCCTGGAGGGGCTCGGGGACAATGAGAACAGCTGCCCCACACTCAGAACCCCTTTCCTCCTGTGGGTGACCCCTGCTCCATGAAATGGTGCCACCACCTTCCTTCCTGCCAGCCCCCCGGTCACCTGGCATGGGGGACTAAGCACGTGGTCAAGGCTAATGTCGCTCTCCCCTCCTTCTGTGCCTCTGACCCCCCACAGCTCCTCTGCCGGCTGGTGTACAAAGAGTTCCTCGCCTGGAAGTCGTCCCTGAGCAGAGACAGAGGGTGAGTCCCCGAAACAGCTGTAGCCTCACCTCCCCAACCTCACTGCTTATGGGAGTGAAAACCGGTGCTCACTTCTCCGCACCCAGTCTGAGCCCACCTGCAGCCATGCCCCAGCCCCGCTAATGTGTCCTCTGTTGTCCCCATGTGTCTTCATAGCTCTAGTCTGGCCCTAACCCACCCGCGGTAGTATTTCCTCAAGTCCCGTGGCTTTTGTGAGTATTGTCTTCAAGCTGGTGGCTGATGTGCCCTTCGAATGGGGGCTGCATGCAAACCCTCTCTCCTCCCGTGTGATTTTTTCCCAACTTTCTCTTGTTTCTTGGGGGCCAGCTTCAAGACTCTCCACCTGAGCAGAGCATGGTGCTTGGGAATTGTTTCCTAAGGAGCCTGAGCGGCCACAGCGCCTGGCAGACTCTTCTCCTTAGGGCGAGCTGTAGGGCTTTGGCTGTACCCCTAGGACAGAGGCAGGATCCAGGGAAATCGTTTTCCCTCTGAACTCAGACTCTGAGCCCTATGTGTCTCCCAGAGTTCAGAAGCCAAGCTCATCTGGCCCTCCCTGCCTGGGGTGTACAGCAAAAAGCAATAACTAATCAATGTCTCTGGGATAAAATTCAGATCAAGCCTTGGTGGCTGGCCTGGTGTGTTCTCAGTCCGTTGCGCAGTGGTGGTGGGTGTGGAGGCCGCATGGACAGGGCAGTGGCCGGGGCAGAGCCAGCAAGAGGCTGGGCTGTGTGCTGGTGCCGAGGGGAATGTTCTTTCTGGCCTTGCTGGCTCTCCGTCTGAGCAGGAGGCTCTGGCTAAGAAGGAGCTGGCCGGAGCCGTGGACCTGGCCCTGGATGGTAAAGGTGTCGAAACAGGCTCTGGGGTCACAATGACCAGCACGGTAGCCAGGGGAGCTCTTCCCCTGAGGGATGGCGCCTTCCAGGTTCAGGGGGAGAAACACTGAGAGCAGGAGGCATGAGCAGAGTGTCCATCCCGCCTGCCCTGGAGCAGGGAGCAGAGGGACTGGTCCTCCCCCACCCCCCCATCCCCAGCCGCCTGCCTTCCTGGGCCCATCCGAGGGGAGACCTGGAGGGGAAGGAGAACAGCAGGAAAGAGGGAGTTGAGTCTGCCTTCGGACACAGCTGCTTACCTCTGAGTAACTGAGAGATCAGTTCTGTCATCTAGAGATGAGAGAACGGAGGCTCAGGACTGGGAACGTGCCTCAGGCCTTCAGCAGAGCCTAAATTTGAACCCAGGTGTGAGGGAGCTGGCTTTTCTCTGTCCTCTGAGGAAGGCCGGCGTAGGGGGGAGCGAAGGAACTTGCTAGGGCAGGGGGAGCTTTGGGCCTGGAACCAGAAATCCCTGGACAGTCCTGACTTCTCGGTTCACTTGCTTTGATAAGACCACAGGCACGGGCTCTGCGCCTCCCTCTGTGTATGTAACATGGGGTGCTCATCCTAAGCCCCGGACTATGTGATTGGGGCCTGAGCCAGGATGGGATGGCACCCCGGTTTTGTGGAACTGTGAGATGTGGCCCCAGCACTGCACGGCTTTCATTGTGCCGGCTTGCTGTTTGCCACTGATGGGGAGAACGGGAGCTGAATGCCAGAGAACAGGGATGAGAGGCAACACTTAAGGGACCCTACAAGCCTGCCTTCCCTGTCCCCCCAGTGGGGCAGGAGCTTATGAATCCGTCCATTTCTTACTTTCTCTTCCCTTGCCTCTCGCCCCTCCTGCAGATATAAAGAGATATGAAGCCCCGATTCGAAGAGAAGCATGGAGGGCCCCAGCTGATCCCCAAAGTGCCCCCCCACCCCCTCACTGGGGGCAAGACAATGGAACCCACCACAGATGGGCTGACGCCTCTGATGGGCTGGGAGGTTCTCCGCGGGAAGGGACCTGCCGACATGAGGGATGCGGGACTCCCGGCCCTGGGCTCTGGAAGCCGCAAGCAGAAGGGCGGGGATCGGAGCTGAGCGGTGTCTCCAGCTGGGTAAGGGAAGGATGCGCTCAGACTCTTGCTTGTTCAGATGCCGAGATAGGAGGCGGGGGCTGGACATTGGCCAAGGCCCCACAAAGGTGTGTCTCTCCCGCCCGTGTGGAAAGAACCTCAGTGATCAGCCTGTACCTGTCTGTGGATTCCTGACCCTATTTCAGAGCCACCTAGCCTCGCTTCCCTCCTTTGTGGGAAGGGAAACCTCCACAAGCCGGTTTTCTCGTGTATTTCACGTTGGAAGCTCCTCTACCCTGCATTTGATCCTCTTTCTGACTCCTGACCCAAGTCAATTAAAGTGTTGTTGCTGTACCCTCTGGGGCTGGGACCTGGGAGAGGAAAGGCGGTGCTGAGGGGACAAACGTTAGGGATGCATCCATCACTCTTGGGCCTGGGGCTGGGCCACGCCCCAGCGTGAGGGGCTCCCTGGCTTCGGTCTTGTCCCCTCGCTCCGTGTCCCCAGGGGAAGAGCACATGTCAGGACAGTGCTGGCAGGGGTGGGGCAGGCCTGACTGAAGCCACAGGCGCCTGCGACCACCGAGCACCCCTGCACGTGAGTGGCAACGGGGTAGACGGTGGGCACGGAAGGACTTCTGCCCCAGCACAGGCTCTAGGGTGATGAGACTAGCAAGAAGGAAGCTGCCTGGCTCATTCAGGCCCATGTCACAGGGGCAGTGGCCCGAGCTCTCTCCTCTCCCCCATGTTCCTGCCGTACTCTTCCTGCCCCCGCCCCCTAGGTCCCAGAGTGCCGCCCACCAGGCGGTGCCGGCTCTCGGTTCCCCGGCTGCAAGCCGGCCTCCCTGGCTGCTCACGACCCTGGGGGGCCCCCCCGCGGAGCACAGCAGGACCTAGAGCCTCACAAGTTACAGCTGTGGCACTAATGGGGACGCTGGGGACCAGGGCAACGCGGACACGGGTTGTACACACTGCCCTGGGGACAAACCGACACTCGTACTTGGAGCAGGTGATGGTCTGGGATCTCTAGGTCCTCACCCCACACCCCACCCCCGCCCCCAGGGCCGGTGCTGCGGGGCCTGGCCTTACATTCCAGAGCAGAGGCATCCGAGCGACTTGCTTAGGGAAGCCGCTAGGTGGTGCCGTCCTCCCCCCGCAGAGCCCGGCGTGGGCCCGCACACTCTCCCCCTGCTTCCAGGTGTGGAGCGGGGCGTGCTCTGTTCGCCGTCAGCTCTCTCCCCGCTGCTTCGGGTCAGGGTCAGGGTCTCCTCCCGGGGGAGTGCCTCTGCCCTCGCCTTCCCACTGATGACCGCAAAGCCTGTGTCCTCGCCTAGAAGACGTCCTGACATGACCTACCTGGGAGGACGGGCGTGAGGAGCTTGACTGGGAAAGGGAGAGCATTTCTGAACAAGACTGGGGAAACACTGGAGGTGGTGCCCGGAGCTGAGCGGCTTCACCACCCCCAGTCCAGGCGGAAGGGACGGGGCAGGCAGGGGGGTGATGCCACGGAGGAAGGGATGTGAAAGGCGGCAGGAGGAAGAACCAATGGGGCTTGGGCAGGCGGCTAGCTTATTAAGGTAGGGAGGGGACCAGGAAGAGAGAGGACGTGGACAGGAAGGCTGAGCAAGCCCCTCTGAGGGCAACAGGGGGCCTGGGAGAGCAGCAGGACGTGCCTGTTCATGCTGGCCCACTAGGACGTCTGCATGGCGCTGGTGATCAGCAGAAAACACGTGGAGCTCAGCCGCTGGACTCAGCAACCAGGATGTGGGCTGTGGGTGGGACTGTGGGGGAGATGGCAAAGGTGGAGGAACCCCAGCGTGGAGACGTGTCCCCCTCTGCCCTGGTCTCCCAGGTCCCAGGTTCCCTGCCGCACCCCAGCCCTGGGCACTGACTGTTCCCTGAAAGCCAGCTACCTGCCTGTCTCTGGGCCTCCGCGCTCACTTGGGGCTAATGCAGGAGCATTACGTTAATTAGTTATTCATTTAATTTAACTTCACATTTGGTCTCAATTAAGCTTAAAGTGTTCTTCCTTATAGATGTTACAATAGCACTTGTAATTAAAAAGCAATAACTCTTTGCATTTCTCCTTTAGAGAGCCATTGGGAGGCTGGGGTGGTGTGCGGTTGAGGTGGGGGGGCAGGGAAGAGAGAAGTAATGAAAAGAGAGGGAACCCTTGGCACTCTGAGGCTTTCAGCAAGGCTGAGGTTGGGGGAAAGGAGACTCAGCACATCACGGGGCCTGGAGAGTGCTCCTGGGGATAAAGGGGCAGACCTCCTATATAAAGCCATGAGGTGGGGAGAGGATGGAAACTGGAGTGTGAAAGGAAGTTAAGCCTTAGACTCAGAGGGTAGGGCCGTAGGTCCTCTGGTGGGCAGACTAACGCCCTCTCCCCCAAAGATGTCCACAGCCTAATTCCCAGGACCCGTGGATATGTTAACCGCAGAGGTGATTAAGAACCACGAGATACGGAGACTATCCTGGGTGGTCAGCGTGGGCCCAGTGTAATCACAGGGCTCCTTACAAATCAAAGAGGGGGGCAAGAGTGTCAGTGGCTAAATTAGAAGGTGGGGCTCTGAAGACAGAAGAAGGGTTCCCTGGCTCAGCCAACAATCCATAAGGACAGCCTCTAGAAACTAGAAAAAGAACGGGAATGGGATTCTCCCCTAGAGCCTCGTGAGACCTGCTGCAGATTCCCGACCTCCCAAACTGTAAGATAAGAAATCCAAGCCACTAAGTTGGTGGTGCTTCGTTACTACAACGAGAGGAAGTTATTACCTGTTCCCCAGTGTGAACCTGGGGAAACATCAGTTGGAAGACAGAAAAACCAAAGAGATCCCAAAGATTCAAAGAAAACATGGGGGGAATGACTATGTAGCACTGAGGTCGGGGGGAACACTGCCTCAGTGGCTGCCCCGAGTTCTCCCAGGCCAGTGCCTGGCACATCCTTTATAAAACCCAACATGGTGTGACGGAAGCCAGAAAAAATTAACTTTCTTATTCTGTTTGTGGTGTTGGGCCCTCCTTTCTTAGGTCCCAGGAAACTGAGACGAGAAGATGTGCGCTGGGGTGGGGCTGGGGGCTGGAAGCATTTTTCCCTTGAGTGAACAGTGACCACCAATAATGATCTGTTAGAAACAGAGACCAAGAAACAAATACATTCTTGGTTTGTGGCTTTGGTTCTTCCATCGACACCTCTGAAAAGCAGCCCGAATATCAAGCATTCCAGGTGGACCGCGCTTAAGAGAGAGACCGCTGGGTCTGTCCCGGAAAACTCTGCCTGTGGGCTGCTCCTCTGTGTGTCTCAGCCGGAGAGGAGCCCAAGTCTGACAGGCAAAGACCCACCAAAAACACAGGGTGGATGAGGGCAGTTGTCTCTGAGGTCCCAAGTGGCTCTCAACTGCTTTGTCTCGGACTCTTGCCCAATCCCGGTTATGGGTTTGCCACTAGCTCAGCTCCTGCCTTTTGGTATTTCTATCAACTGGATTGGTATTGCTTGACCTTGGTCCCTCATTTTTCTTTCTTCTTCTCTTATGGAGCAACACAGTATAATGTAAAGTACATAAAAGCTTAGGCTGGAGTCAACAACCATCTGACTTTAAACCCTGACTCCTATCTAACCCTGAGCTGAGTGACCTCAAGCAAATCGTCCCGCCACTCTGTTCCCCTTCCCCATCCATGAAATGGGGATACTAAGGGCACTGACGTCGTAGGGTTGCTTATGAGGATTACTTACTATTTTAAAAATTTAGAAAAATGCTTAGAACATGTTTGGTAAATATAATAAACACTGTGACTTCAGCCTGTGAGGAACATGATATTGTCAAGTTTTGGGATTGAAATAGAGATTAAAGGTTAAACCCTATGAACTTCAAAATCCCTTCCAACCCTGAGTTCCTATGTTTCTATGGGGATGATTCCCACATCTGGAAACTTGTTCCTACATACCAACGGCCAAATACTTTAAAGGTTTAAGACAAGAAGTTATGCTAAAATATTTATTATTTGTACTCTAGATGCTAATTAAAAATTCTGTAATGAAAGTTTTACCTTTTCAAAGACAAGGGTTAAGGAAAGGATGGGGACCGATAGCTACAAAATAGTATTAACCAGGATAGAAACGAGGAGTTGTTTGCGAGCCAAAAATGATCTTTAAACTATCTGAGGAGTGAGATGTCAGGAATCCTGGTGTCAGGTTTGAGCCCCACGATTAACTCGGGAAACTTTCAAAATCCCTTCTGCTCTCTGCCTGTTTCTCTTCCATAAAATAATTGCAGCAGGTTTCTTTACACTTTGAAAAAAATCAAAGTAAAATAAAAATGCTTCAGCTGAAGCAGCAGTGAGATAAAGTTGACGGAAGAGTTGCTGTCTTAGAGAATGGAACCAGAAAAGGATCACCGACCGTAGGATCAAATGAACGGCTGCTCACACAGTACAAAGCATGAACAAATGGCTATGCATTTCCTAGGACCTGAATGTTGGTACAGTAATTCTGATGAATTTTTGGATTAAATAGCTAATACCACATGCCAGGGAAGAATGTCAGCTTTGCTTCCATTTTCATAAATGAGAAATTTAAGGAACTTGTCAAAAAATGACCTAGTAGGTGTTTCTTACCGGTTGGAGGGACTTCCTGAACTAGGGCACGCAGCGCCACCTAGCGGACGGACCAGCGTCTCCGTGGGGCGATGTGGTATCCTGCTAATTTAGCTTTCGCCAGGATACAGTTTTAAGAGGCTCTGAGAACCCTTGATTTACTTTCTCTTACCATCTTGTAAAGAGTGGGGTTCCCCACAGTCTCTCTGCTACAGGATCCCCTCTGGGTAAGACACAGTAGAGCACCACCTGCTTGAAGGCCACTGACCAAAGAATGATGAGTGGGGCACGCAGGTGACCTGTAAGCCCCATCTCCAGGAAGGCGGTGAGCCCCCGGGGTGCCATATCAGACACTGTAGGTGTGCCCCATGTGCAGCTCTCAGTAATATTCGTGTTTCAGCCTTCTACTTCTTATCCCACGCCCGTGGGGGTGTTGTGGGGGGTTGGCCATGACTGCTTTGGGTATGAAGGTGGGGAGGAATCTATCAGTCATTTCCCCACAGCTGGCAGACTCGGAATCTATAGAAGGCAGGCCAGCCTCAAATACACTTTGTACAAAGTATATCTTTTGCCCTTCACACACAAACCTGCCATTTCTGTGAAAAATACACGTGCACACACGCATTAGAAAGCTGTGGTGTTTTCGTTTCCAACCTTAACACATTTTCCTCCATGTCAGAGGTCCCCCAAAACTTCACAGCTATTACCCCGTTGATCTCATAGTTGGACACCTTTGTTGGGGAATGAGAAACATGGATTCAAGGTCAGAACCTACACATTTTTCCCAGACGTGCTTTGTCAGCAAGTCTCTCAGGAGGTGATAGATGGCAGCCTGTGCTTGTCAGGGGTGCAGGCTCCACTCGGGCTGGCTCACCGTCTCTGCAAGAGATTCACAGGTACCTGGAAGCTTCAGTGCAAGTGTCTGGAGAGGAGCCCTGAGCCGGACTGCCTGCTTCTCCCCGCTTCCCTCCGCGTGTCTGCATTCTCCTTTCTCCCCTCCAACCTGTTCTCAGGGATGTTTCTTCTCTCTTTTCTCACCTGTGGACCCTAGGCCAGATGAAGAGACTATTCCTTTAAGTTGTTCTGTGACAAAGCCTTATCTGCAAAGGTTTTCCAAACTGAGTAAGACAGAGACAGTTCAAGTGCAGAAATAAATACACCTGGTCCCCATCAGTCCACCCCACGACTAACCAGAGTCACCCATTCTCTCCTTTTTGGATTTAGAGCTTAGCCCCACTGGGGAATCATCTCTACACTGACAACAAGATCCAGGAGAGAAAGGGAAGGAGACGTGGCCCTGACTTCCTCAAGCTCTCAGTCAAAGCTCCACAAAGCTCAGTGTGTTTTCTTTCTAGTCGGAGACAGACGGCCAGCGCTGGGCACGCACACCGGCTGTCACATGACGCCTGGGCAAGTCAGTTCATCTCTTTAAGCCTTATGTTTTTCTACTTTAAAGCCAGATGACAATAAATAGATTGTAAAATTGAAAGCCACTGAAGTACAAGGGAACTGGTCTACCACTGGCCTATAGCGCATGCTCAAAGTTCTCTTTCCATTTTGTTTTCTGGTTCTTCCTTTTAAGCCAGATCATCCTTCTTCATTTAGTTCTAGGGAGTTGGGAGGAGACCTCCAAAGTGGGACCAGCCCAGATAATAAATTTCAGTTGGCAGGGGATCTCAGACAGGTGTAAAGTTCTATCTAATCCCGGGAATGTATGTATATTCCTCACCAGCTTTGGAGAAAAGGGCTACAAAGCTAAAGAGAATGATCATAACCCCAAATGGACTCCATCATAATTAAATAAGACACATGAAGCCTACCAAATATGGAAAGAGAAAAAACCAGAGATCTATAGTGGCAAGACAAACAACCAACACTTCCGTATCCTTCCTCTAATCCCCAAGCACATTTGAAATACAGAATATAGGTTGAGAAAGCTGTGGCCAAGAGTCTGAAGTGGAAGTCAGCCCTTTGGCTGTTTGTTGCTTTATTAGAGCAGAGGGAAGGTGTACCCGCTGCCTGGACAGGTTCTGTGGCACCAGGTGCACACTGGTCAACAATCAGCACCTGGGTAGGTCTTCGAATTCATCACATTAAAATAAGCTTTTGAACTTGGGAGTGCCTTTCCTTTCCAAATGATCCCACCCTTGTAACCAAGAATCTTTGGTATTATTGAAAAGATGAGATTCTTCTGACTCTTGGACAGTAGAAGCCAAAGCACTCCTTTTCCCCAAATCCACTCACTGATGTCTTGATTGAAAATCTACTGGAAGCAGAGTCCTGCTACTATTTCCCTTTCAAAACAGACAGCAAACCTGGGGAACAAGTGTGGAGAAGACCACGACATCCCTCTGAAGATGATGAGAATCACCTCTGCAGGCCAATTTTGCAACCCCATTTCTGCCAGCCAGGATTCCAGGGATTTGTCCTGGTCGTGAATGGAGATTTCTCTGATCTTAAGGCATGAAGGTTGTCAGAACAAGGCTCCAAAAACAGTATCTTCCTGCTCACCAGTGGCATCAAACGTGAAGGACAGAACAGGGTCTTGGTTTTCCTGAATAGTGCTCAGTAGGACCGCAGTGGTTTGGCATAGATTGGTTCTAGGATATGATGAATGAGAACCAGAAAGAGGCCTCCAAGGAAGACAGCAGTGAGGAAAGCCAGCAGGACATAGCGGCCAATGAAAAAGGAATCCACAATCTGTGGAGAGAAACATCAACAGTGAAATTACGATCACTTCCGCACCCTTCTTGTGCTCATCTGAAATCTTGGATGAGTGGCCCACAGTCTGTACTCGTGACTTCCAGTAACATCCTGCTCTGAGTCTCCTCTGTAAATGCTTAGAAAGAACCTTAACTCTCTGCGCCAGAAACACAAGATAAAGAAGAGATTAATGAAGTACAGGGGAAAAAAGGGCTCAACTTAAGAGGAGGCTCACAAACACTGTGAAGACCTTGGATGAGCTCTTTTATGTTCTGAGATCAGTTATCTGAAACAGTTCATGAGAAGCTTGCTTGCTTGGCCTTAAAAAAATCTCATTTTATTGTTAACTTTTTTATTATGGAGAATTATAAACATATATAAAAAGATGATGGTATAATAACCCCCATATATCTAAGACCAACCCCCAAATCACCAACCCATTGCTGATTCAGGAGGGTTCCTTTTCAAAATGGAAAAGTGATTCTTTAAAACTTTCATCAGAAGAGTTCGGAACCCTAGCATTTATAATCCAGCACTCCAAGACTTAGATAACGTGCCCCAAACCATTCGGCTGGCTGCCTGGCAATAGATCATACCTGAAGCCCCAAAGCTGTTGGTCTTCACTGACAAAAGCTATGCTCAGAGTTGGCTCCGCCCCCTTGTCTACTCTCCACTGCCAGAGCTCCACTCTCCCCAGATCCAAACGGTGGTGCTTAAAGCAGGGCAGGGACAAGCAAATTAATCTAATGGACCTAATGGAGCAGGAACAAGCAAACCAAGTGACGAGTGACTACACAGCTTCCCAAAGGGAAGGAAACCCCAAATATCTAAGAGGCGACTGTGGCACACAGAATAATGGCCCCCAAATGTCCACATCCTAATCTCCAGAGACGGTAAATATGTTAGATTACATGGCAAAGGAGAAATAGGGTTGTTAATGAAATTGAGCTAGCTAATGGGCTGACCTTTAAAATAGGGAGATTAGCCTGGATTATCTAATGCAGGCGGGCTCAGTGTAAACACAAGGGTACTTAAAGGGGCGCCTGGGTGGCTCAGCTGGTTAAGCATCTGCCTGCGGCTCAGGTCATGATCCCAGGCTCCTGGGATCCAGCCCCGCATCGGGCTCCCTGCTCTGTGGGGAGTCTGCTTCTCCTTCTCTCACTCCCACTGCTTGTGTTCCCTCTCTTGCTGTGTCTCTATCAAATAAATAAATAAAATCTTTAAATAACAAAACAAAAACAAGGGTCCTTAAACCTGGAAGAGGGAGGTGGAAGAGAGGGTCAAAGAAAGAGATGGAAAGATGCAAGTAGAGTCAGTGAGATGTTACCTTGCTGACTCTGAAGTTGGAGCATAGGGGTCACTAGCCAAGGGCGGCCTCTAGAAGCGGGGCAGACAAAGAAACAGATTTTTCCCCAGAACCTCCAGGAAGGAAGACAGCCCTGCCCGCCCCCAACTCTAGCCCAGGGAGACTGGACTTCTAACTCACAGAACAGTAAGCTAATCCATCTGTGTTGCCGTAAGCAACGAAGTCGGTGGTGATTTGTTATAGCAGCAAGAGGAAGCTCATACAGCGGCATGACACAGAGGACCTGCCAAGTCCTTGCACTGCTCTGATCGCTGAGATCCAAAGATACCAAGAAGAAAAGGGCTGCTCCAGAGATTACCCCAGCAGCCAACTTACAACAAAGGTCAGTTTGATAAAACAGATTTAACATAACTTTGACCTTGGCTCCAATACCGAACAAGTCTCTTGCGGGCTACATGTTTGCCCGTTTGACACGTTTCACTTTTTAATTAGCCAATTAGCAGGCCTTGGGTGCAGAAGGCCCAGGTCATGTATTATTGATACAGTATCGAGCCGGGCTGCTGCAGAGGCCAGTTCTCAAAACCTGAAAATGAGAACACCAATTCTGTTGGCCTCGCTGATGGGCATATTTTGCTCAATCCTCCTCCTTCTCTTCTGGGTCTGCAACTCATCGGATAGAGGCTAGAGGGGACTGAATTCAAAACAGTGTTTGCTCTGTGCCCTTCTTCCACTATTCACATCATCAGCCACCCAGAGATACGGTCCCTCATCACCCACTCCCTCTCTGGCAGGGACATGGAGGTGGGATTCTGCTCTGGCCCCTACACTTGGTACTTGCACCAACAGACTGGTTTTCAAATGCCGATCCGAATCCCCGACATGTATGGAAATGATTCCTTACATGTGTGGGTATTATGTCCCACAGACTTTTCAGAACGAATTTCCTCCCTTTTGCCATGATTAGTCATGGGCGGAGTTAGAAACGTGTGCCAGTTTTAGTCTGGAGGTTGTAGAATTCTGTGTAGTGTGGTCTAGTGTCGATGCCCACCCATGAAGTCTCTGTGATGGCCCCCGATGTTCTGATGAGTCCCTAACAATGAAGGTTTTGTAGACAAACCTCAGCTTGAATCCTTGCTCTGACTCTTCCCATAAGTGTATGACCCTGGGCAAGTTACTTAACCTCTTATAGCCTCAGTGTCCTTACCTATAAAATGGGGATAATAATAGTACCTACTTCATACTCTTGACGGTTGTCTTAGGTTTAGGTGAGATAATGCAAACAAGGTGCTTGGCAAACAACCCCCCACGCAGCAATCCCTTAAAAAGTATTAGACGGAGCGCCTGTGTGGCTCAGTTAGTTGAGCGTCACTCTTGATTTCGGCTCAGGTCATGATCTCAGGGTCGTGGGATCCAGCTCTGTGTCAGATTCTGTGCTAAGTGGGAAATCTGCTTAAGATTCTCTCCCTCTCCATTTACCCCAAAGATACGGATGTAGTGAAAAGAAGGGCCATATGCACCCCAATGTTCATCGCAGCAATGGCCACAATCGCCAAACTGTGGAAAGAGCCAAGGTGCCCATCAACAGATGAATGGATAAAGAAGATGTGGTACATATATACAATGGAATACTATGCCTCCATCAGAAAGGATGAATATCCAACTTTTTTTGTAGCAACATGGACTGGACTGGAAGAGATTATGCTGAGTGAAATAAGCCAAGAAGAGAAAGTCAAGTATCACATGGTTTCACTTACTTGCGGTGCCTGAGGGGCAAACTGGAGGACAGTGGGAGAAGGAAAGCAAATGGGAACTAGAGTAATCTAGGGAGGGAAACGAAACAACAGAGACTTTGAACACAGAAACAAACTGAGGGACTTGGAGGGAGGGGGGTGGAGGGATGGGAGAGCCTGGTG